>JAAGKR010001629.1:2502-117807 GCA_011419295.1 Clarias macrocephalus
TTCTCATTCAAAAGCAACTCCACACAAATGTACTGTATCATGTTCAGTATTACAACAAATTCATTCCTCTTGTGATATAATATTATGAGGAATATTAGGTAAAACAAACATTATCAGTTAATATTTTTTAAACTGTTACATTCTTCTTAAAGGAAATTATTTGATTAATAAATGATCATTTACATCCTTCGATTCTGTAGTAAAAGCTTATAACCAAGGACTTGTACAGACACTCCAGACGATCTAAAATGAAAACATTTAAATGGATATAACAGTGGTCTTGTTTAACATTGCAATTCTTATAATTGTTGAGAAAGAGTGAGGTGTGGGAAAGACTGTTTATTGCTCTCAACATAAGTGAGAACAGGAATTAACTTGTCACTTGGATTATAAACCATTAAGTTGTGCAATATGTCATTCATTAAAAATTAAATATAAATTGCTGCAGTGTAAACAGAATAGAAAAAATATCAATACAAAAAGATCAGCCCTGAGAGTTCGTGCTGTTTTATGGCCCTTTTTGAATAGCTTTTTAAATGTTTCTTTCCTTCGATGTAGACCATGATTTGACTCCACATCCCCAGAAGAGGAAACAAGTCGGCCTGGAAGTGGCTCCTCCAGAAACGTTCTCTGATGCCTCACCAGCCAAAGCCCAGGCCCAGCTGCAGAGATCAAGTAAGCTATAATAATAATAATAATAATAATAATAATAATAATGTAATAATGTAGAACCTTATTTTTTAGCAGTTCACGTCAATGTTCATTCATGTTCACTTAGTATAAAAACACATTTCTTTGTTCCTGTCTTATTAGTTGTCTGTGAATATCACAATCATGCTTATGTACATTGATGCATTACAGTACCTAGGATAACATCTCACCGCAATAGTGCTGCTTTTTCACTATAATATAATTTCACTATAACTATATTTATTTTCCTTTATTCATTTGGTTTATTCTCGTCGCTGTCCACTGAGACATATTAATTAAGAATTTTAATAGATTAAGAATTTGAATACTATGGTCTTTCTCAGTAAACAAATAAGGTTTATCTCCAGGACATAATTGGTCTCTCTCTAACTAGCATGTGCTTCCACTTAGCATGATCCACTGATGAGCTAGTAGTTTATCTTAATAGCGGATTCATTACGACCGAGCTTGTTCAGATATGGCGATGTTTGGTTTCAGGTTTATCCTTAAACAATTTAAGCACAGCTGTCTGTAAAATAGTGTATCATTGTATACTAACATATATAAGATGTTCCCTCCACTCTGCTTTTTCTTTATAGAATAATGAACATGCTTTATCGTTTATTTTGTAGACCAAAATGAATTGCATCATGATGCAAAGTGAATTGCATCATGCTTTTGATGCAATCAAGGGCAGCCTGCAGCCTGCCCATCACACAATGGGCAAATACAACATATACAACATGTATTTTTTCACATAGGGAGTGAGTCAAAACAACACACCTAATGGTTTTGTAATTTTGCAGTGAGTTTGGAGAAAACAGCATCACCAAGAAGACCTGATCGAGAGCCATCCCCACCTCATTTCCCAGACGATTTACTGTCCTGCATGCCTGAGCCGTTATTCACCCAGACCAGGTGAGTTGTTAGCTGTAGTAGAACCGTTTCAGAAGTCAAATAGGTGCAAATGAAGTGCTACTCTCGTATCTTAAGTAATTGCAAGAATTTTGTTTAATTCTCTTTTACAGCACCTTGGACTATCAGGAAACCTCTATTGGGATGGACATGTATCATCACTCTTTCCTAGACTACGATGATTTTTCTGCCCTAGATCAGTATCATTTTGGTCAAGAGTCTGTGGCAGACAGCAAAGACACTAGCAGCAGAGACACTAAGAGCAGAGACACCCACAGCAGAGACACCCACAGCAGAGACACCCACAGCAGAGACACCCATCTCAGCGCAGGTCTTAAATCTCCACCAGTCCTGGACACCAGTGCCTTGGAAGAGTTGTTAAACTCTTTGCCTGCTTCAGTTGATTATTAAAATGAAGACAAAATGTATGATTTAAAAAAAAATCCTGTACATATGTAATATATATTGTTGTAAATAGTTTTGTTTAAAGTGTCATCTTAACTTGTCGCAATTGTACGTTTTAATTTATATGTATGTAATATCATAATAAAATGCTTTTTACTATTTCTGTTCATGGTTTGATGAAGGGGAGTGTCCACCGCCAACATGGCGAGCAAGAGGAAGACACATGTCTGAAATGTTTTATCTCCTGCACAGACTTGGGTTTCACCTGCTGCACAATTTCATTAAACATGGTGACTTTCAGTTCAAGCACATTTAAGACTTTAAAATTACATGGTATAGTTCAATGGTGCTAAGCTGTCCACGCATCTTCACTGATACAGACAAATGGGTCTATTACACTAGAAAAATTTATATTCTATTCACGTTGCTTTCTCCTGACATTGGGCTTCAATTTTATTTTATCAGACTTGTATAATTTTTTTACAGTCTAATGTACTGACAGATTTTTATAATACTGACAGATTGCGATATGACCAAATATGAATACAGTATTCAGTTAAAAAATGTATTGAAAGAAATGTAATACAGTATGTTCCATCTGTTCATACACCCATTTGAGATTCATCTTAAGAATCAAGCAAGAGAATCTGTCTATAAAATAATTTATTTATTAGCTTTAAAGAAAACGCATTTCTCCATTTTCCTAGTCTATACATGAGAATAACTAGTTGTGTGTATATATTTTTATACTAGCCAGTATTATATTTTATGTAGCCAGGACTGGACTAGGACACCTTTTCAGGCCAAATAAATTTAGAAACCACAGGTGGTTTGACTGTTTTAATTTAAATTGCCAATTAAAAAAATGCTGAAATCGTGCAGCTTTAATCCGGCTTTATGTTACACACACATCTGAGTTGTTAATGAAATAAAAGCAAATATGGTGGCATTGAGATATATCAGAATATACTGTGACCCATAGAAACATCTATTCTCCAAATTGTCTTGATTGACAAACATGTAATGAGGGTGAAGTGTTTATAAAGAGGATAAAGTGGTTAGTTGTTTTATTTTCGGCGAAGTTCATTAATGAAACATTATGAAATAAAGTAATAACTTGGACGTGCATCCTGTTCTTGGTTCGCCCTGCTGCTTCGTAGGCAAAGCTTAATTTTCGTTGTAATTAACACATTGCGCAAACGGTGCGCAAAGCTGAGCTACTTGAGTGCTGCGCTCCTGTAGGGATGTGATTGGTTGAATGGTGACGTCGAATCTGATTGGCTAAAGAGTACGAGCAACCCACGTCTCAAAAATACACACACGCAAATCCATGGCCATTTGCACATTCACAGCCCACAACGATACACGCGTGAATTTTAAACATTCAGATTTTTTTTTTACACAGTTGTACATCTGTGAATTGTGTTTTGCCTTTGTGAAACGTATATTATGAATGTATATATTTATTTTGTGCACTTGAGTGAAAATATGTGAATTTCGTGAATATATATTTTTTTCGTGCACGTGAATTTTCACGCATGTGTGCATCATGCCTTTTGCGTGAATTATTATTGAGACTGATCTGCTGTGGCGTTATATTCATGCCACGATCCCGAGCGCACAGGTCTGACATTTTGTGGGCAGACAAAACTCCATGCGCGTGCCGTGTCTCCCCTGATCGCTCAACAGCTCGGTTCTGCATGTGCAGTGTCTCGCCCGCGCGTTCAACGTGTTTTCTCCGCGAGCGCGCCACATACATTACGCTCGACTCATTTTCTGTCTGTACGCTCAACTTTGTCCAGCTTTAAAAAACTGACACAAAACGAGCCAATCACAGACTTTCACACACTACGTCTAATTGGCTGTTTCTTCTCTATCAGGAGGCACTACTGACCGCATAACGAAAGCGTTGTTAATAAAGGTTTATAAGTAAAGCGACCGAGTTGTCCGCTTTGAATTTTAGTCAACGTCTAAAGATGAGTTGTATGGAAAATTAGATGAGTAAATAAAAACACACAATAGACAAACGAAACTGTTATATAATAATACTTAATTAAATAAAAATATATAGTAACATTTGTTTATAATATTATAAACAAATGTTACTTTTATAATATTATAAACAAATACAACTTTATTTACAATGCTTCCCTTATATATTTTCCCATCATCTATGTATAAATATATAATAATATATATATTTTTTATATTTCTTATAATTTTTATTTGATTCTGTAAAGCTGCTTTGAGACAATGATAATTTTTGAAAGCACTATACAAATAAAGTTGAATTGAATTCCGTTATGGAATTATGGACGGTGGATAGTGGCAGCTGATAGGTGCGTGAAAGTCTGTGATTAGCTAGTTTTGTGGCAGTTTTGTAACACCGAACAAAGTTGAGCGAGCGTACAGGGCAGGCATGGAAAGTGTATGTATGTGTGATGTCATGTGAGATCTATTTATTATGATATGGTAATTTCATATCTGATAAGGATAGACATCAAGATGTTCTACACTTTATATAATATTGATAATAAAGTAATACAATATAAGCATATGATTTTTTTTTATAGTTCTGTGAACTAAACATCATATTCTGAAGGAGACACTGAACAGAATGAATATAAATGAAAATGCACCACAAATTGAGAGAAATGTCACAATGTGTAAATGAGAAATCATTCCGGATGAAGCCAACTAAAACCTCAGACCTCTGTATTCTTTTTAAAATCATTATTTGTGTGTGCATATGTGTGTATGTTACATAATATGTTGCTGCTTCAACAGCCAATAAAATGTAACCGGATGAACTTTAAGAACACATGGTATGATGATACACACTACTGTTGCCTGTTATCTGTCTGATACATTCTGATACAATTGTACTTGACAGACACTGTAGGCTGTACATAGTGTAATATGTTGCCATTTTCATTTTAATTTTTTTTTTTGCTCGAGTGGAAACTGAGTCAAAAATTTTTTGTTTGGGATCATCACATTTTTGCTGGATTCTGCCTATTTTAACATGTTCTCCTTTTTAAAAAATATATATAATACCAAACTATATGAAAGATATGTGTATCCATGGAGTCACTGTAAAGCAAACATTTCGAATTTACTTTTGATTTGTTTCAGTTAATTCTGGATATCAAACACATTAATTGGTGAAGGGTTAAATACTAAAAAAATAAATCTTATTTTTTTCTTTGTGAAAGGCTGTGAATAAGGCATATGTGTGGTATATAAGACCTACATTTATAGAGCATTTTTGTTCATATGTCTATAATGTATACACCAAACTTTAGGCTGACAGGCAGAAAGGACTTTACTATGTGATTTTTGAAAAGGCAATACACACCGACACAGTAGGAGGCCCCACACAATCAATGAATGATGATCAAGGAATCATATGAAACAATGTAATATGGCTGAACCAGATTTTGTTAAGTTGGTAAAGAAATAAATAAGGTTTCAAAAACATCAACAGGTAGGGGGGGGGGGGACAGAGACAACAGCAATTTACTCCAGAAAACTTCTGGAATGTCATCAAGAGGAAGTTGGAGGGTCACAAACCATCAAAGCTGAGCTGTTTGCTTTTTTTTTTTTTTTTTTTTTGCAAAAAGAGTGGTATAAATTTATCCAACAGCAATGTGAAAAACTGATGGGAGTTTTTCAAATACTTGATTTCTTAATGTTATTTAGCCAAAGCATTAACACAATTAATTTGTTTACAATTATTTTTTATTAATAATATTACTAATATTTTTTTATTAAAGTTACTAAAGCTCTGAAAATACTTGCATGATCTTGGGTTATTTTGATGGGTTGTGATGTAATTTCCTTTACACTCTAAATAACAAAATATATTTTGAATTTAGGAGAAATATTGTCAGTAGTCTACAAAAAAATAAAACAAAACTGTCCATCTCACTAATGAATGCGCCTTAAAAAAAAAAAAAAAAAAACATAAGAAACTGATTATTTTGCAGTGGCCTCTTATTTTTTTCCAGAGCTGTATATGTTCACTGTCACTGACAGAGTCCGATTCAATGTCAGGTTGATTCCACATCAGACTATCTCCAACATGTTTTATGTTTTCTCTGAATTGGGAATCAAAGTCATTATACAACGAATATCCATAAGCAAGTCTCTCCGGCTGTCTTTCTTCTTCTCCAGCAATAGGCATAAAAAACCTTTTACATTTTATACTCCAAAAAGTTCCGTACATTCGTAGCATATATGGTTAGACATATAATTAATTGTATTGGCAGTAACATGAACGTATTTTCATACTGTTAATTTAACATTTGTTGATTTCAGCAGACAGTTCGTGGGAGAACTGGGAGGAAATTAAATCTCTTTTGGCTGCTTGAATTGATTGGCAGATAACTCCGCCCATAGCAGTTCGTAGAAAGGCGTTGATTGGTTTATTCTGCTGCAAAAAGACGCCCGATTTCATCGATATTAAATGTTAAAGGTCAGTCACTTGATTGACAGTAAAACCACGCCATTGTGTACAGAAGAGGGGGGAACTGTGTGTACTGCTGTAAACTTTCGCTTACAGTAGTAGGAGTGCAATGGCTTGTTTCACAAAAACAAACAAACAAACAAACAAACAAATATATATATATTTGTGGGCACTGATTCATTCACTGTAAAATAGTGAAAAAGAAGGGGGGAAAGCTATCAGCAACTGCATAGATTTATTACCGAAACAAAACTGTTAAACCAATGTTTTGTTTATTAAAATAAGAAGTACAGTTAAAAAACAAGGAAACATGTCTTCTAGATAAAAATTTCAGAGCTCATCGTAACACTACCAAGTCCTTATTGTCTAAGCCCGCTCATTGGCTCATCCATCACCATGGTTACAGTGGGATTGGTACGCCATCGGTCCATTACGGTTAAGTGTTAGAACAAGACGCTGGAGAATTGTTTTCTTAGTTACCACGTCAAGGAATAAATATCTTCCATTTGGAGCTTAATAATTATTAGAGAACTGAAAGAACATAAGGAGATGTTAAGAAAAGAGGACAGCGAAAGTGTTACTCAATTTGCTGAGAGCGCGCGCGGCGATGAGCCAATCACCGAGGGCGTGAGCCTCAAGCAACCTCCTTCAGAAACAAGTAGGAAGCTTGCGGAAACGTTAATTAGGCTTGTTAAAACTTTAACTAGTAAACTAAAGTCATAAAGTCTTACCCTTTAACAACCAAGGCTAACTTGGGCGGGCAGTGCTTTTTAAGTCTAAAAGAATAATTTATTTTATTATACTTGTTATTTTTGTAATTAAAAATTACATTATTCACACATTAAAAAAACAACAACAATCTAAACAGACCGCAGATCTTTCTTGGTGGTCCAGAGGTTATCCTAGACATTCAGCATTATATTTGCACAAGGTTCCTATGCACATAATTTTGATTCATAATCCAATCATTTCGTTAGTTATTGTTTATCCTAATCTGTTGACTGTATTTGCTGTAATTATTGATTCCGATTATTTAACTGTAAATCCTAGATGACGAGTCGAAACCTACATCAATGTGCAAAAGCCTTAGGTAGAAGAAAAGAAATGCTGTAAAGCACAAATGCCTACAAAAACAATTCAATTAAATGTTTCTCCATTTAAAATATTATGAATCAGAGAAAAAAGTAATAAACTAAAGAACATCTAAAAGTAACCTAGTAACTCAATGTTATGATCTGTCCAATGACTGAAAATTTACAGCACTTTTGTAAGTTGCTATGGATAAGAGCGTTTGCCAAATACCTAAATGTAAATGAAGTAATCCTTTTATCATGTTTATCATGTTGATTGTGCAGTTGTGCAGTTTCATATGGGAATTTGCTGCTGAGTTTTATTAAGCATCTTTAAAAAATCTGACAGGTTTCCTGAAACTGTTGCACTTGCTTGGGTTTTTTTTTTTTTTTTTTTTTTTTGCATGCAGAAGCCAAAACGTTTCATTCTTCATGATGTGTTTTGTTTAAAATTGGGCTTTTACTTAACATACTTTTTTATTGACGTACAAACATTTTTCTGAAAGATTTGTTTGTAGATAAGTAATGTTTGAAAATAGATACTATATACCAGGCATTACTAAATGGCAGACCATGGTCCAGACTGAGTGAAAGTTCTATCTGGATGAGAATAATTAATATATTAGTAATCTACTGCTTTTTTACCTCGAGGTGGGCGTGCCTATACATGTCACTCAACAGAGCCAATCACGTGATAGTGTAGACAGAGTGTGCAGAAAAAAATGAAAGCGTGACACAGTGGCGTACTCAAAGTACTATGAAAAAGAATCCTTAAAAAAGAATGAATAGATCCAATATATGTTTCTTCTTCGTGTGGGAAGTTTGACTTTGACGTGGTGGTAATAAAAATATGTTATATAAAGCACTACTATAAAAATCAAATAACAGACAGAACAACCAGTCTTTTTGCATTTATTGACAGCCCAAAAGCATGCAAATGAAGATTCACCAAAGATTGATTAAAGATTGTTGTTTGTATTCCATACAAATACAAGAAAATATACATGGCCATCAAAGTTTAAATTGTCCACATGTTTAACGTAGTTGGCAATATTTATATTCTATGTTAATTTTTAATTGCTTATTTTTTGTACACTTACAATAACTGATTATTATACCTGAATAGTAACAAAAACAGCCCTTGCCTCAAAGAAAGTTTTATAGACTGGACCTTCACAATTTTTAATTCAGGAACCTGAATACATATACTACATCTACAAGTAATGCCTATGACATGCTCAAAGTATGACATTAAAGTTTCTGATGACACTACCTACTGACCTTTTGAACTTTGCTTTGTTTTTATGGTGGTTGGCATATAGTAAATTTTGTTATTGTCCAATGTCTACTGTTATGTCACAGTCTGACAAATAAGTTGATGAAGACAAATAAGTAGATGAATGTCTACTGTAACATTTAGTGCGGAATGCCTGTGACACGCCTGTGACGGAACTGCTGTACCTGTGCAAACACCACAAACAGTGCCCACCGCCCAAACAAACAAACAAACAAACAAACAGAATTTCTCTTTTTTATATATATAAACTGTGCAAAAGTCTTATCTGCATGCCTGTAAAGAAAGCGACATATTACATGACAGACCAATAATGTAGACTCCTGGGTTTTGCATGAAAATAGAAAGGAGTGAGTGTGATGAAGTTATCAAAAGAACTCATATTCTCCAGCATGCTCATGCAAATATTATTCTGTAATGTTATTTATTCATTAATTTTAGTGTATCTTTGTAGGGAATGGTCTTGTACATAATAATGCAGACATAATAAACTTATATAACAAAATCTGTACTACAGATAATATGGCGCCTATTTTGCACAGTACTGTATATATTGAATTGAATACACTGAATACACTTTTTGAATTGAATTACTGAAATAAATCAACTCAATAACTTAGAATAGCTGATTTATTTCAGTAATTCAATTAAAAAAGTGAAACTCATATATAGATATACATATATAGTGATATACACACTGTAAACCCTAATGCTCAAAGTAATTAAATACATTAAGTACTGTTAACTTGAATAATTGCTATTAGGTCAAATTAATACACCTCTTTGAGTATTCAGAACTTTTTGGTATTTATGAGTTTGTAGAAATGACACTTTTTAAGTTAGCTCAACAAATTTGATATTTTATGTAATCGTAACTGTCACCTTAAACTTCCACCAACGTAAACTCTATAGAGCATTGGTGGCTCAGTGGTAGGTGTTTCACCTGCCATGTGGAAGGCCCAGGTTCAATTCCTGAGCTAGATTATCTGCAAAAATGTATTTGATTTGCACAAGTTCAGCAAACTCAAAAATTGATAGTTCTGTTTACTTAAAATTGGAAACATCATTACTTAAAAAATTTGATGTAACTAATTACCTCAAATATTTTGCCAACTTAATCGGGTTTACAGTACAGTTAAACCTTGAATTGTGAGCATAATTTGTTCTGTAAGCCTACTTGCCGTGTATAATATCAAAGCAATTAATAAGAAATAATGGGAACTTTGATGATTCATTCCACAAGCCAAAAATATTTATATAAAAGTAATTAATAAAAAATATGAAGTTTTAAAAAAAATAACCCGCACTTTACCTTACTTTACCAAAAATCATGGCTGGTGTAAAAACGAGAAAAGAAAGAGGAGGGGGTGGGCAACTATGTAGGATGACTTTCACATATACAGACACGCACACGCGCACACACACACACACACACACACACACACACACACACACACACACACACACACACACACACACCCCCCCCACACACACACACACACACACACACACTAACGGAATCACCGCTCTGTCTGGATTTCACGAAAAGTGACATTGGATTGTTGTTAAACAGATTCATCTTCCGCACTGCTACAGCCTTTTTAACATTTTTTCTTCCCAGAAAGTTGTTGTAGTACATTTACAAAAGAACAGTCACACTTGGAAGTTGACTATACGAGTGATGCACGCAAACACTGACTGACGTATGGGAGACGATTACCCACCATCCCACAGCATGAGAGGAAGAAGAACCATGGGCTCAGTTGTGATAACGTATATCAAGACTGCACTTTTTTCATCAAGTTAAAATTAATTTTAAAAATTTGCTCGTCTTGCAAAACACTTGCAGATCATGTTACGCACACTCCAAGGTTTCACTGCATTTTAAGTGTTTATTTCTTTTAATTTTGATGAGAATCACTTACAGATAATGAAAACCCAAAATTCAGTATCTCAGAAAATTTAAATATTAGACCAATAGTCCAATAATGAAAGTGGACTTCAATAACTTAAACACCTTTAACATACCTTTAAATACTGAACTTCCCCTGCTATCTGATATCATCCAAATGAGGATGCTTCCCTATTGAGGAAGGCTTCTTCCTATTGTCATCTCAGGGATTTTTCCTGTTTACCGTTGTCCTCGGCTTGCTCATCAGAGACAAACTGATACAAACGTGTACTATATAAAGTGCTATGTAAATAAATAAAACTAAATCTGGAACTAGTCTTTAAAAAATAGTTTGCTTAAAACCTTTGGACATCACTGTATGCCTCTATTCTGTCCAGTCATCTAACTAGAAATTTTGTTAATAATAAAGATTGAACTTATTAGTGTTTTTATTTTTCAAGGTCATCTGAAAACATCAAAAGGCAAAGTGAAAAACAGCCGCATCAAGAGGCCCATGAATGCCTACATTATTTGGGCAAGGGAACACCGTTCTGTTGTGGCCAGGGCCAATCCAAATGCCAGCAATGCTGAGGTCAGTGGGCAGCTTGGGACTGAATGGAGGAAACTGACTGAAGACCAGAAGATGCCCTACTTCCTAGAGGCATCGAGGCATAAATGGGAACACAGCAAGCAGTTTCCAGGTGAGGTGCACAAGGTTTTCAGACAATAAGCAAAATATCAAGAAAACATCAAAGGTCATCAGGTCAACCCTGAGACATATTTCTTGTCGTTATGCCCCTTGTTGCATTGCACTTTTAACTTTCTTTCCTTAAATGTAGATTGGGAGTATAATCCCCGTCCACAGAAGAGAAAGCGAGTCTACCTGCAAGAAGCAGCTCCAAGAACTACAGCCAAACAGAACAATCTAATATTCTCTGGTAAAAAAAAAAAAAAAAAAAAGCTCTTGTTTGTATTCCTCTTACACAAAAAAATTATCCTTAAAGTTGAATATTTTTGTCATAAACAATTTGCATACTCACACATTAGTTAAATATTTGTTTTAAATTTTAAATTTTTATGGCCAATTAATATTCATGTATAATCATTAACATCCTTAGTTTCTGTAGTAACAGCTTATAACCAAGGACTTGTAGAGACACTCCAAATGATCTAAGATTAATAATCAATAAGTTCAACAGTGGTCTTGTTTAACAATATGATTCTTATAACTGTTGAGAGAGAGAGAGAGCAAGAGAGAGAGAGAGAGAGAGACAGAGGTGTTTATTGCAGCTATAATATAGGTGAGAATAGACAATAACTTGTCACTCGGACTATAAACCATTATAGTGAATAAAATATAAAGTGCAAAAGTGTGTAAAATATCATTAAGTAATAACTATAAACAATTAAAATGTGCAAAATGCCATTAAATAATCAATTAAATATAAATTACTGCAGTGTAAACAGAATAGGAAAAATATCAAGACAAACAGACCAGCCCTGAGACTTTGTGTTGTTTTATGCCCATTTTTGAATTGCTCTTCAAACCCTTCTTTCATTCTTTCCTTTTCTTTTGGTCCAGTAATTTAATTAGACAAGCAACAATTCACAACGGCTGATATTTAGTATGAGAAATAAGTATAATCACTGGTATATCTCAATGTTTGTATCATTTTACTTGTCTGTGAAATATCTCTAGCCTTCATACTGAATATCAGCATCACTGTATTACCTAGGATACCAGTATAACAGCTCAAGCAGCTCTACAACTCTTGCTCAACTGATATGTTCATTCATTTTTAGGATCTGGTTTATCCTGGTCACCATCCACTGAGGCATATTTAATGAAGGATTAAGAATTTTAATATATTCTATTCAAATTTGCATAGATTTTTTCAACAAATGAATAAAAACCTAGTATGTGCTGATGCATGCATGGTCCACAGATGAGCTAGTGGTTTAGCTTAATATTTGGTTTCAGGTTTATTCTTAAACAGTGTAAGTACAGCTGATTTCAATTTAAGACAATTTAATTACAGCTGTGAGTAAAATAGCATATCATTGTATACTACCAGATAAAATGTACCTTGAAGTCTGCTTTTTCTTTTAGGAATAATGAACATGCTTTATCGTTTATTTTGTAGGTCAAAATGGCAAAAGTCAGTTGAAAGTTAATTGCATCATGCTTTTAAATCGAACACAAAGTTTCTATTCTTTTTAAACATGAACACAAGCCGAACGGTCACAATATCTCATAGTGTCTATGGAAGTATAACAGTGCTAAAATTCCCCAAAGCAAAATAGAATTTTGAATTACATGCTTTTCTGAATTTGGGAGGTTGAAAAATAATGAGGATGGTATTTTTAACACTTGAAAATATTTTTGAACAGCAATTTATTTATTTCTGCACTGATATTTAAATCCTTGAATGATGTTTTCATTTGAAATATACAACCACGATAAACTGCAGTGCTAAAAATGTAAAACATTGTAAATTCTGTAAGATTTTTTTTTCAATTCAGATCAAATTGCTATTCAGCAAAGTTCAAAGATTTTTATTACAACAATTGTTTGTTCAGTTCATGTAATTCAATATGTTATTTTGCTTTGGGAAATTTTGGCACTGTTATACTTCCCTATGTGTCTTTTCAAATAGGAAGTGAGTCAAAACCACACACCTGATAGCTTAGTATCTTTGCAGGCAGCTTGCAGAATACTACCTTACAGAGGAGACCTGATCGAGAGCCAAGTCCACCTCCTTTCCCTGACGATTTACTGTCCTTCATGCCTGAGCCATCATACACCCAGACCAGGTGAGTTGTTAGCTGCACTGGAACTGTTTCAGAAGTCAAAATGGGTGCAAATGAAGTGTTACTCTGGTATCTTGCCTAATTGCCACAATTCTGTTTAATTCTTTTCACAGCACCTTGGAGTATCAGGAAACCTTAACTGGGATGGACCTGTACGGTGACTCTTTCCTGATCCACAATGACTTTTCTGACTTAGACCATTATCTTTTCGGTAAAGAGTCTGTGGCATACAGCAAAGTCAACCACAGCAAAGACGCTTACTGGAAAGACACCCACATCAACACAGGCCTTAATTCTCCACCAGTCCTGGACATCTGTCCGTTTGAAAATGATCTGGAGGGATCAAATGAGATAGGCCTGTACGATGGCTCTTTCCAGATCTGTGATTTCGTTTCTGCACTAGACCCATATCTTTTTGTTAATGAGTCTGTGGCAGACGCTCAAAGCAACGACTCCCACTGCAGCGCATTCCTTAATTCTCCACAATTCCTGGAACCCGATGCCTTGGATAATTTGTTAAACACACTGTCTCCTTCAATTGTTTATTAAAACAAAGATTTGGAAAGTCTGTGATGTGCGTGATTATTTAAATCCTTGTGCATATTTGATAAGTACAGTTTAGCAATATAGTACATATTAATTGAAAATGCTGTAGTTACTGTTTTGAGTTGTTTTGAGCTAGTAGATGCTTGTTCCACTTGTATGTAATTTAATATTATTTTAATATGCATGTTCATGGTTTGAAGAAGGGGCGTGTCTACACGGCCTCTGGTTTCACCTGCTGCACAATTTCATTAAACATGGTGACTTTCAGTTCAAGCACATTTTAGATTTTAAAACCACACAGTGTAGTTTAATGGTGCTATGCTGTCCACTCATCTATACAGTCACTGGTACAGACACACAAACTGATTCTATTACCACTAGAAAAAAAATCGATTCAGTTTGCTTTGTCCTGACATTGGGCTTCAATCTTATTTGATCAATCTTTTATCAATAATTTAGTAAAGTAGTGTGTAAATTATTTCTTAGGGCTAAACCAGAGTAAAATTTACTGCAAAGATTGTCAACTTACTCACTAGCGACCAAGTATGTGTTCAAAATTGAATTGATAGAAAATGATCCTTCTGTCCATCCATCCATTCCAATGTCTGAGATTTATGTTGAGAATTATGTTGAGACAAATGGTTGAAGGGTTTATATGGAATTTTTGTTTTAACCAGGAGATGAACTGATGTTCAAACTGATCCAAACAGGGTTGATATCAAAGCCTGATGTTGATTTATTCCCAGTCACTGCTTACAGAAACAGCAACACGTCACAGGCACACCACTTTAGGAAACATTAAACATCTGCACCATTTATGGAATTGTACAGTACATACAGTAATAAATGAAAATGCTTATACATTTTTGTTCCTGTTTCTGTAGCAGTATCTGGTTAAATACATATTCTGGCTCATGAAGAGACAGGGCTGCAACAACAATCATGCCTGCATCTATAAACAGATTTGTTTTGCTCTGCATCAAATCCAAAGATTAGAGATTAAGGTTGACATTTAACTTGTGCTAGCCAATACCCCAGCAGCCAGCAGATGGAGACGGTTTGACTAAATACACATGTTCCGGGTAATCACTGTGCTCAGTGCAGGGTTCATTCTGAATGTCCAGTTCTTAGAGCTCAGTCCTTCATCACATGGTAGAGCATCTCATTATATCTGAGGCTGTCAGAGAGTCCAGATTCTCCATATAGACCATGGAAAGCTTCCATCCCCCTCTCAGAGACACACTCAAGGATCAGATTTTTATTTTTACTTTTATCCCGTAGGATCTTCTCAATGTCCTCTAAGTGCTGGTCTGACTCCTGGATCATTCTTCGGGATCTACGCAAGAAAGCACAAGAGAAACATTTCAGTATTGTTCAGAATGTGTTTTTATTTCTCCACAGTTCAAAGAAACTAAATGTTTAAGAATGAATTTCACACAAAAGTGTAAGTCCTTAAAGTAATGCAAGTGCCTGGCTAGGAAATCCCAGGAGATGGCACTGTGGCTGAATTCTGATATAAGGCTTAAAATGATTGAAGAAATTGAGTATTGAAAACGTTTTAACCCAGGTCTAAAGTTGCATTAAAACTCCTCATCTAGCTGATACATTACACTTTCCACTTGCTATAACCTTCTCTTCTGGGTGTAAAAATGTAACCATTATTCAGATTTTACTTTACAGTAATTTTTGGACTCTAGTGTGCATGAAAAAAAATCCTGCTTTATGTCTTTTATCCTTTTTTGTATTGGATGTGACTTAAACAAAACAATTAGGCTTTCCCCCCTATTATGATCTCATATAAGAAGATTCCCCTCTCCTGGCAACTCTTTTATTCTCCGGATGGGTTTGGCTCAGCTGTAGATCATTTACATAGAATCTCAAGGCAGACAGTCCAATGGAGTTCCATGGACACCACTTCTCCAGATAAGGCACACAAAAGCCTGCTTGGCCTTTGCAAATGCTCATCTGGACAAAGAAGAAGACTTCTGGTCTTATGTTTTATGGTCAGATGAAACAAAAATGGAATTGTTTGGCCACAATGATGTAACCTTAATTTGGCGTAAAAAAAAGGAGAAACCTTCAACCCTAAGAACACCATCCCCACTGTCAAACATGGTGGTGGGAACCTAATGATTTGGGGGTGTTTTTCAGCTGGTGGACCAGGGAACCTAATCACAGTAAATGGCACCATGAAAAAGGAGCAATACATCAAAATCCTCAACAACATCAGGCAGTCTTGCAGAGCAACTTGGCCTTGGGCACCAGTGGACATTTCAGCATGACAACGTGACAACCCAAAACACACAGCAAAACTGGAGAAGAAATGGTTAGCAGAAAAAAACATTAACGTTTTGCAGTGGCCCAGTCAGAGTCCTGACTTAAATGTCTAAAGATGAATGGGCAAAAATACCAGTGGAGACATGCAAAAAGCTGGTCAGTAATTATAGGAAGTGTTTGATTGCTGTAATAGCCAATAAAGAATTTTCTATTGATTATTGAGAAAGGCATGATTCATTTTGGATGTGCCACTTTTTATTCAAATGTAAATAAAAAATGAGTAATACTTATTTTCTACAATGGTGCCTCTTGTACATCGTCTTATTATCTTCTGGGAGACGCCTGTGTCATTTCTAATCAAGAAAAACTTGCTGGTTAAATAAAAGTAACTTTAAGTCAGAATTTGCCAGGGGTATGAATAATTTCGGGCTTGACTGGTCCTAGAAATGCATGTGATGGTGTCACTGTTTACGACACCGAGAGCCACAAAGTAGGCTGCACATTATAATGGGCGTTGTAGTTTTGACAGGTTTCTGTAGTTGAAAAATCGAAATGGTGAAATCAGCAGGATTTACATGAACTGTATTGTTGGGGGAGCACAGTTTGATTTATTGTTTCCGACATTGTCAGCTGTGTTGCTGTTTTAAAGCTGCATCTTCGCTGTTACTAAAACCGTACAGTAGCAGTCACCTGTGGAGTCAGCACACGGAATGTTTTGTTAATGGACCAGTTGCATACCACATGTGATGTGTTAAAAAAGTACTGCATTATCTTCCAGACGTATTATTTATGAGCTCCACTTCACACAGTTACGTTACTAAAACGTTTCTCTCCTTCATGCACCTCAGCCTAAACGCCATTTTCTCCTAACCAGTCAAGACATCTCCGGTGCTCTCCTACATTTTGGTGGAGGTACGACTGATTTCCAGCTTTAAGGATGTTGATAAATTGTTCTTACTTCTAAACGTAGGACCAAAATTGCATCACTCTAAGAATTGTTGGCCACGTAGAAGACATATCCTACTCTTAGGCGCTTAGTAAATACAGGCCATGGTTTAATTCTACATCAGCAACTCCAACACCTCTAATTCAACTCCAACACCTCAAGATTTGAGTTTCCATTTGCTGGATGTTTTTGTTGAAGTCATTACACAACGAATATTCAGAAGTGCTTTGTAAGTCTATCCGACCGTCTTTCTTATTCTCCCGCAATAGACAGAAAAATCCAAAAAGCCTCATCCATTTCGTAGCACATATGGTTAGACCTATAATTATTTGGCTGTAACATGACCGTATTTTCAAGCAGTGTATTTGACACTTGTTGATTTCGGCTGACAGTAAAAACCTCGTGGGAGAGCTGGAAGGACGCTAAATCGCTATTGGCTGCTTTAATTGATTGGCAGATAACTCCGCCTATAGATTGGTGGCGATTGGTTTATTTCACTGCAAACAGACGCCTGCTTTCAGCGATGTGAAAGGTTATTTGTTTAATGAGTTGTCAGTCACTTGATTGACAGAAAAGCCACGCCGTTGTGTACAGATGAGGGGCGAACTGTGTGTACTTCTGTAAAATAAGTTTTCATATCCTAAACCCTACTAATGAAATACTCAAAACAATCCGAAAGACGATTAGGAAATTGAACGAGAGGTGTTGAAGCCTGGCTTCTCTTCGGAAATGACATTACGGTAGGAGTGCAATGCTGTGTTTCACCACAAAACATTTGGCGGCGCTGTTTATCTCACGGAAAAATACTGAAAAGAAAAAAGAAAAAGCTTCAGCAACAGCACATATTTTATAACCGAAACAAAACTGTTAAATCAAGTATTTTTTAACATTAAAGAAGTACAGTGGAAAAACAGTGAATGCATGGCCTCCAGGTAAAATACCAGTGCTCATTGTAACACTAACAACTCATTGGCTCATCCATCACTATGGTTACAGTGGCGAAGGTACGCTATCTGTCCAGACAGCGTAGATACGCTGTTTAAACAAGACGCTGAAGAATTATTTTGGAGCTCAATATATATATTTTTTTTATTTGAATGGAAGGAACTTAACAAGAGGATGATGAGAGAAGAGGATACCCAGAGTGTTACTCAATTTGCTGTGAACACGTGCGGGGATCAGCCAATCACCTTCGAAGCGGCCCCCGAGCGCGTGAGCTTCACTCAGCCTCCTTCAGAGACAGGTAAATAGCGAGCGCTTATCAGGCTTGCTAAACTTCTAACTACTAAACTAATGTCTCACCCTTTAACAGCCAAGACATAATCAGTTTGTTTCATTATTCCTGTTATTTTTCTAATTACAGTTTACAGTGTTTATACATAAAAAAAAAACAATCCAAACAGACCACAGACCTTTTTATTTGTACAAGGTTCCTATGTGCTCAATTTTGATTCATAATACTATGATTTTATAGTTATTGTCTATACTATTCTGTTGACTGCATTTGCTGTAATTATTGATGACAATGATTCTGATAATTTAACTGTAACTCCTAGATGATGAGCAAAGTGCCAAATCCTTAAGTACATGGAAAGATCTGCTGCAAAGCACAGATGCCTACAAAACATTTAAATAAAATGTTTCTCCATTAGAAATATTATGAGCCAGAGGAATGTATTAAAGACGATCAGTGTGGCGGCAGGCTTAGTGGTTAGCACTGTTGTCTTGAACCTCCACGGTCCGGGTTCGATTCCTGCCCAGGTTCGATTCCTGCCTCTGAGAATACGAAGTTTGCATGTGATGGGTTTTCTCTGGGTACTCCAGTTTGTGTGTGTGTATGTGTGTATGGATTGGCACCCTGTCCAGGGTGTATCCCTCCTCGTGCCCTAAGATTCCTGAGATAGGCTCCAGGCTGCCCTCGACCTTGAATTCAGGGTAAAGCGGTATAGATGATGAGTGAGTAAGCTTTTGGTATGTACAGTATTGTGCAGTTTTATATGGGAATTTGCTGCTATGTTACACTGAGCATCCTAAAGAATCTGACACAATTTTCTTGGAAGCCAAGAGTCTTCATTCCAAGTGATGAGTTTTGTCTAAAAAGTAGGCTTTTACTTAAAATATTTCTTATTTCCTTACATACAACTATTTTTCTGTAACATTCCATTTCTTGGAAAGGTAATGTTTGAAAATAGATACTAACAGCACTACATTGCAGATTGCAGTTTGCACAGAGTGACCGTTCTATCTGGACTATGATGCTTTTCTGATAAATGAGAGAATGTCATGGGCTCTGCTCAACAGAAAGTCAGTTATTTGGGGATTTTTCATATCTCAAACAATTCAACAATGAAAATGTCTTTATCTTATGCAGAGATTTTGCTGCATAGCTCATGCACTCATGCATGTATACATGAGAAACACGGTATACATTTAGATCTCATTGAGCTGAACATCTTTTGCAATGCATGTCATGGGCTCAACTCAACAGGAAGTCCATTATTTAGGGTTGTTTGCAAATGCAGCCAGTGGAATTTGATATACATCCCCTAGGGGATTTATACAATTGCTACCAAACCAGGCCAATATGTGAAAATGAGGATGTAAAATTCCAATAGGTTTTTTGATATCTCAAACGGTTCAGCCGTGAGGATGCCTTAAACTTAACCAAAAAAGGCTAATAATTTCCTAGATGACATCACAGTGAGTGACATCATAGTGAGTGACATTAAAGTGAGTGACATCATAGTGAGTGACATCATAGTGAGTGACATCATAGTTCTAGGGCTTTTTGGGGGGCTTAACATAATATTTCCCCTATTCTAAAATTCTGTCATAATGGTATTTCCTTTTGCCCTTTAAAAGCATTGCCCTTTTTAGTGCACCTGTGTGGGGATGCTAGGGTCCATTCATCGTTGCTTGAAGCTATATTTCTTTTTCTTGTTTAATGGCGGTTAACATCCAGCAAATTGCATAACAGTAGGCAGTGGGCAGTAATGCAATTTATTGGATGTCAACCACCATTAAACAAGAAAAAGAAATCTGTTATTTTGGGTTGTTTGCAAATGCCGCTGTTAGGAACACCGGTGACACGCCTATGACAGTCTTACCTGTGCAACCACCTCCCACCGCACAAACAAAGAGAATTTCTGTTTCATCTCTATATAATATAAGAAGATACTACAGTATAATGGCTTCATGTGGTCTTCTTGGGATTCACGTGGTGATTCTTGGTGATTCCTCTAGCCCATGTAAATGGTCTTGGACTTGGCTATCTGATGATAAATGCTGTGACTGCAGTAACTTAGTAGTGAATTGTGACTGCAGTCACTCAATAGTTCCGGATTGAAATTCCCACAAACAGTTTTGTAACTGAGCCTTCAGTAATGACAGTGGACTCCACATTAACTAAAACACCTTTCCTGTTATACTGAACTGTCCAGTCTCCTAACACACAGAATGACTGCAAATAAACCACTGCTATTTGATATCACCCAAATGAGGATGGCTTCACTGTTGAGTCTGGTTCCTCTCAAGGCTTCTTCCTATTGTCATCTTAGTGAGTTTTTCCTATTCACCGTCACTCTCAGTTTGCACATCAGGGACAAACTGATCTTTAAAATTAATACATATTTCCTCACAGTTTTCAAATTCATGTACATAATTTTATAAAGAAATAGTATGCTTAAAACCTTTGCACAGAACTGTACTGTATGCCTCTATTCTGTTCACTCTTCCAACTAGAAATTTTGGTTTTATTTTTGAAGATGACCAGGAAATAAAAGGTGAAAACTGCCACATCAAAAGGCCCATGAATGCCTACATTATTTGGGCAAGGAAACACCGGTCTATTGTGGCCAGGGCCAATCCAAATGCCAGCAATGCTGAGGTCAGTGGGCAGCTTGGGACTGAATGGAAGAAACTGACTGATGACCAGAAGATGCCCTACTTCCTAGAGGCATCAAAGCTTAAATGGAAACAAAGCCAGCAGTTTCCAGGTTATGTCCACAGTGCTTTTATATAATTAGATTATAACAAACAGATCAACCATGAGACTTTTTTCTTGTTTATTTGTCCATTGGTTGCATTGTTCTTTTTTCCCTTAAATGTAGATTGGGTGTATAAACCACGTCCACAGAAGAGAAAGCGAGTCTTCCCAGAAGAAGCAGCTCCAGAAACTTCCGCCATACAGAACAAACGAATATGCTCTGGTAAAAAAAAAGAAGCTATTTTTCGTATTCCTTTTACACACAATTATGATCCTTAAAGTTTTTTCAAATCTTATTGTAAGCAATTTGCATGCTCACACATAATCAGTTAATAAAAATTTTCTGTTAAATTCTTAAAGGCAGTTAATGGATTAATGAATAATCTACTGTATAACTTCCCTAGTTTCTATAGTAAAAGCTTATAACCAAGGATTTGTACAGACACTCCAACTCCTAAGATTTATAATCAATAAGTTTAACAGTGGTCTTGTTTAACAATGTAATTCTTATAATTGTTAAGAGAAAGTAGTACAGCAGTGACTGTTTATTGCTTCTACTTTATGCATACTGTAGGTGAGAACAGGAACTAACTTGTCACTTGGATTATAATATGTGCAATATGTCATTAATTAATAAATGACAGAAATTGCTGCAGTAAAATTTATCTTAATATTTTTCTTTTTCTAGTAAAAAGAAAAATAGCAAGATAAATAGCCATGAGATTTTTTTTTTCACGCACCTTTTTACATTGCTTTTTTTTTTTTTAACCCTTCTTTCCTTAAATCTAGACCATGGTTATACTTCAAATGAGCAAAAGATGATGCAAGTCGGCCTTGAAGTGGCTCCTCCAGAAACTTCCTGTAATGCCTCACAAGACACAGCCCAGACTTCGCTGCAGAGATCTAGTAAGCTTTTATATATAATGCCACAGTTTGTTTTGGTTAATTTTATTAGCCAAGCAGCAATTCATGGTGCTGATATTTACAATATCACAGGTAAATTTATTTATTTTTGTTTTTCATTGTTGTACTGAATATCTGCCTGCATTGCTGCAGTATCTCGGATAACATTACAGCTGTGCTGCTTTTTCACTATAACCGCACTCTTGTTCATCTAATTATATTCATTCACAAATTCATTTTTAAGATTTATTTTATCCTGGTCACCATCCACTGCGGCATATTTAAGGAAGAATAAAGAATTTAAGTCGACTTAATACTATAGTCTTTTTTTTTTTGGAAATGAATCAGCTTTATGTCCAGGACATAATTGGTTTCTCTACAAAACTAGCATGTGCCTATGCATGATCCACTGATGAGCTAGTAGTTTATGTTAATAGTGGATTTCTTATGACTGAGCTTGTTCATATGGTGATGTTTGGTTTCAGGTTTATCTGTAAACAATTTAAGTACAGCTGTCAGTAAAATAGTGTATCATTTTATACTGACAGATAAAGTGAACCCTGGACTCTGCTTTTTTCTTTAAGGAACTATGAACATGCTTTATTGTTGATTTTGTAGGCCAAAATGGCAAAAGTTAGTCAAAAGTGAATTGCATAATGCTTTTAAATCAAATGCCAAGTTTCAATTTTTTTATCCATGAGCACAAGCGTGCTAGTCACAATATCACAGTGTCTTTTTACATAGGAAGTCAAATTATATTTTCAGGCATTTTGGAGAATACAGCCTCACATAGCAGACCTTATCCAGAGCCAACCCATCCTCCTCTCCCTGATGATCTACTTGAGCCGTTATTCACCCAGAGTTGGTGAGTTTTTAGGTGCACTGGAACTGTTTCAGAAGTCAAATGTACTGTCTGCAAATGAAGTGTTACTCTGGTATGTTAAGTAATTGCTAGAATTCTGTAAAAATATTTTTTTTACAGCACATTGGATTATCAGGGAACCTCAACTGGTAGAGACCCGTACGATGACGGTTTCCCAGTCCTCAGTGACTTTTTTGACCTAGACCATTATCTTTTCGGTAAAGAGTCTGTGGCAGACACTCACAGCAAAAACACCTGCATCAGCACAGGCCTTAATTCTCCACCAAGCCTGGACACCCATGCCTTGGACAATTTGAAATGCAGCTTGCAGAATACAGCCTCACAGAGAAGCCCTGATCCAGAACCAAGCCTACCTGATGATCTACTGTCCTGCATGCCTGAGCCATCTTTCACCCAGACCAGGTGAGTTATTATTGCTGGAATTGTTTCAAAAATCAAATGGGTACAAATGAAATGTTACTCTCAAGTAAATGCCAAAATTCTGTTTAATTCTTTTCTCAGCAACTTGGATTATAATTATTCTTTTCCAGTACACGATGACTTTTCTGCCCTACATGATTATCTTTTCGGTAAAGATACTGTGGCAGACAGCAAAGACACCCACAGCAAAGACACTAACAGATAAAGCACCCACATTAGCACTACTTAAAGGTAGACCATGATTATGCTTCACACGACCTAAAGAGTTTGCAAGTCGGCCTCGAAGTGACCGACATCCTGTAATTCCTCACAAGCCACAGCCCAGACCTCACTGCAGAGATCTAGTAAGCTTTTATATATTATGCCACAGTTTGTTTTGGTTAATTTCATTAACCAAGCAGCAATTCATGAGTGCTGTTATTTACTATAAGATCACAGGTACATTAGTACACATGGCAAAGAGTCTGTGGCAGACAGCAAAGACACTAACAGCTAAAGCATCCACATCTGCACAGGCCTTAATTCTCCAGACTGATGCCTTGGAAAATTATTTTGACAAATCAGGCGGGATGGGCCTGCACAATGACTTTTCCATGATCTATGATGACTTTGACCTATGATGACTTTTCTACACTGGACCATTACCTTTTTGTTAAAGAATCTGTGGCAGATGCTCACAGCAACGACTCCGCATCACAGGCCTTAATTCTCCACCAATTAACACTCTGTCTCCTTTAATTGTTTATTTAAATAAATATTTATAAATCCTGAATGTGGGATCACAAAATCGCATGTAATGACTACAGTCTAGCAATACTGTATTTTACATATTAATTGAAAATTCTGTACTTACTGTTTTGAGTTAGCTCATCTTACCTTGTCGCACCTGTAATTTATTTACTATTAAATTAATATATTATATTGATACTAGAGGTTACCCCTACCTAATGATCTTCTGATGATGATCTGTTAATAATATATCATCAAATTGAAGTTCTATCGAAGATACTGTACATTGTTACCTCACAGTATGAAATAAAAGTTGAATATGATCCTGCCAGATATGCCGCCTATTGTTACATTCGTTGAAGAACGCCTGTGACCACACACATAGGCCACAAAAACAGACAGCATGCCAAAAATAAATTCTGTTAAAACATAAGATAAGTAAACAACCCACAGTTCCACACGCATGCAGATACTGATGTTAGTGTGCTACCTTTACCTGTGAAAGGACTGTGTGGTCCAACTTGGTGCCACCGTTACTCTAATGTTTCGGTCTTACTTCTGCCTTAATAAGTGAGGTGGCTTTTCACTTAAAATCTGATGATACTGCCTGCTGTTACAAATGTTGAGGAACGCCTGTGGCACGCTCACATTATGACATAAAAAAAGTTGATGATGAGTTGATCAAGAGTTGACGCAGAGCCATCTAGCCATCACAATTTCGTCCTGGTCACAGAAGATAATTGAAAAAATCTCATTAAAATGGCGCTGGGACGTTGGTTGGATATATTAGTTACTGCAGCAAGTGTCCCTGTAACATTTTGTCCCTGAACTTGATGTGCTGGTAGCAAAAAAATGGCCACGTATAAGGATTTGATTGACTTTGACAAGGGCCAAATTGTAATGGCTAGATGACTCGATCAGAGCAGCTCAAAAAATGCAGCTCTTATGGGAATTTCCCAGTCTTCAGTGGTCAAGACCTGCTAAAAGTGGTCCAAGGAAGGTATAACGGATTAGACTATTCACTTCATTACAAAATTTTACAAATGACATTCTTAAATGATCCATCTCATTTGTTATTAAGAAACCTTCCTGGAAAATCATACTGATGTTATAATGAAATTCCAATCAGACAAACCATGTTGACGAGCAGCATGTCCTCCCATGTTTATATTACTAAAGGCAGTAATATAACCCCTATAATATATAATATAATAATATATAGCCCTTGGATGGGATGTCAGCACCATGCACACTCATTCACTCACTTATATACACATAAGTTTATCATAGAAAATATCCATGTTTAAAAGTTTCATTAAAGTTTCCATTATTAAATTAGTCTCCTAATATGTATACAAACTCAGGAGCTCTCATAGGATATGCAACATTATGATCACACTCAGCCCCAGGTGTCTGACAAATTCATAAAATAAAGATATGGCTTAGTGCTCCCAGGGTGCAGTTATCTCCTCAACTTTTAAACTTTACATTCACCATTTGACATCATGGTGGCTGTGTACCCGAGTGAATGCCTGTCAGTAACTTATGAACAATAGGTATTATGAACAATACAACAGGAGGTAGAGCATTTTGTTACAAATCCCCAAAGTTATGGAATAGCTTTAAAAATTAATGTTCGGTACTCAGACACAGTCTCAGTGTTTAAGGCTGAAAATGTATTTATTTAGACTAGTCTTCTGTGAATAGATTTGTATTAGGTGAGAATTTATTCACAGTGGAATGTCTGGTTGCTTTACACAGTTGCCGATAAACAAAATACACATTCACCTTATACATAATGTGACTAAGACCACAGTTAACTATTCTCTCTATTTCTCCTCTCTCTATTTCTCCTCTCTCTCTCTCTGTTGAGTTACACATGGCGCTCGTGAGCTGCCAGTTATGCAGACCCCCTCTGCCCTCCGGACCTCTCTGACTCATTCTGGTGACTCGCTTCTTGTTGACCAAGAAGGTGGTCTTAAACTCGTCTGCTGCAGGCAATTTTTCTCTAATGGCTTCTCTGGAGGTTTTTGCTTGCCACTGTCACCCTTGGTTTGCTTATCAGGGATGATCTAATATATATATTTTTTTATACTTTGAAGCTGCTTTATGACAATGACCACTGTTAAAAGAATTATAAAATAAAACTATAAATAAAACTGAATTGAATTGAATATATGCCTTTGCTGGAAAAGACTGTTGAAGCTGCAAGCCGCGGCTGCATGCCCCTCACCATGGTAATCTCATCCAACATCTGCCTGAACAGCAGAGTTGCAGCAATGATCTTTGCACAGAATGTGCCTTGTATCTAACCAGGCGTTGTCAGTCGATTTCATCTATTCATGAGAAAATATAAATACAGTCAAAACAAAGATAAATATACTGTAGTTGCAAGCAACGAAGAGCAGGCACGAGCACCCTGCACCATTGCCACCCAGGCGCACCACACAATCTGTATGTTTTTTGAGTGTTGAGACCTATGTACAAAAACCATCGCTGAAAAAGTGTGTCTGTGTGAAGAGAGAGAGCGATGTGAGTGTGTGAGTGTTAATATTTTTGACCTGTATGTGTATGTGTGTGATATATGAGTGTGTTTGTGCGTGTGTGTGTGTGAGAGTGTTAACATCTGTGATGTGTGTATGTATGTGTGGGATGTGTGAGTGTTAATGGTTGTGATGTGTACATGTGTTGAATAGGCTGCAGATGCTGGAAAAGAGCGTCACTGATGTGATGTCAGAAAGTGATGTCACTGAATGTGTCACTTAATATAATGTCACACAGAAAGTTATTAACTATTTTCAGCGTGTGTTTAAGGCATCATGAAGACTGACCCGTTTGAGATATCAAAAATCCCTCTACAATTTTGCATCCTCTGATCTAATCCTGATCTGATCCATCGAGTGCATCTTGCGAACAACCCAAAATAACAGACTTCCTGTTGAGTTGAGCCCATGACATGCAGTATGAAAGTTGTTCAGCTCAATGAGCTCTAAAGGTTTACCAGGATTCACGTGCATATACGTGCAAGTGTGTATGAGGTATGCAGCAAAATCTCGTGTGAGGGCACCTAAGGGCCCCGAGCCATACCTGGGGTCCCACACTTTGGCAGGTTCCAACATTTCTGCCCATTTTTATGAGTTTTTGAGCATGGTTAAACCCCCCAAAAGACCAAAATAGTGGAAAAAAAATTCCTTAGGACAATATGAGGGTCCTGTGTGGGACCTATAGTGCTTGGGCATGAGTAGTGAAGCACGTACATACAGGTACAGTATGTTGTATGGTAGGAAATAGGTTATTTAAACTTCAATGAAATGGAAGAAAAGTACATAAGAACACAAGAAAAGTACACTTAGGTTTTTTTTAAGTATCAGTTTTTAGAACTGCACAGCCACAGATTCTGTATCAGTCAACAACATCACAGTCTGATATTTATTCAATTATACTGTTTCCTTCAAGAGTTTTTATTTTATTTTATTTTGCTCAGTACTAAAGATGCACTGGTCAAGTTATGGTCTGAACATTCGTCTCAGCCAATATTTGCCTACAATACATAGTGATAATAGATGAAGCGGTATAGATGATGATGATGCGGAAATAATGATAATAAAATAAATTGACATTCAAGTAAATGCATTTACAAAGTTACATAACAGCTGGAGCATTAAACAAGTGAGTGAGTGAGTGAGTGAGCATTAAATACGTGACATTTATTATTCAAAGAAGGAAATACATGTCAGTCTTTCAACTGTTTAATCCCGTTTAATCATGTAGCACTTCTTATATTTATACGAACACTCTAAGGATAACAGCCTTGATTAAGAGAGATTTGAACATGTGTGAGAGAAAACAAGACATTTGCAAGTATACATGCAGCACAATCCCATGTTGTATTCTATCTTTTTCCACTTCCTTTACGTTTTGTCTACCCTCCCTTTGTATGAATGATGATTTTTCTTTGACTGTACTTTCGGCACATGTTTCCTCGCTGTGACCCAAGTTTCCTCTTTTCCACAGTTCATGCATGACTGCTGCATTTCACATAATATTGCGATCATTTTGTAGTATTCTCTCTTAATCAAATTTGTTTGCCCCTTAAAGTTCTTATAAATATAAATAGTGATGCATTGTTTTGTGGATTAATAAACTCAATGCAAATATTACATATAATATATATTTTCACTGTACTGTGTGTAAATAATTTTCCTGCCCTGAGGGGTGTCAGAGTTGAGGGGGAGTGTGTCTGACTACCCAGGACGCCAATGGATTAGAAAAGCAAGGAACCCAATGGGAGTGTTTATGTATAGGGCCCAGAGTTCTGTGCTATGCCCATCGCCCTACATGGAGCTGCTGGAGGGCATATACAGTACAGTATGTGATTTGGCTTGTGGAAACGGTAGGCAATAATTCTTTTTCTTTGGTTAGGTAGGAATATAGGAATAAATACAGTCTAACGTGTCTGTAGTTTTACCTTAACACTGCAATGCTAAAATATACAAAAAAATGAGAAGTGCAGTGTAAGGTGTATGGTTAGTGTTAGACACGAAATGGCTGGGCATGCGCAATGGAGACGTCGCGTGCGATCTTATTTTCGGAATCTCACTTTAAGCTTTTCTGAAAAGTTGACAGCTCTGATGAAATAACAGCTTGTTAAGCTTAGCATCAAAGTTTAAAATCCGCGCACTCACACCACTGCTTGGTGGGTTAAAGCAGCCCCCTCCCCCCCACGCAGATGCCCCGCCCCTAACGATGACGCGAGGCCGACCGAAGCTTCGTGTACTCGTTGCCTTAGTAACGAGACTTTGTTGTTAGCTGGAGTGAGCAGGCTGGTTTTTTTGGCGTGTTAATAAACGTTTACAATAAGTTAGTTTATTCGATACCTTCCCGTTTTCCCCAACGCGAACCATTAATCAGCAGTGATGGACTCTGTGCTTATACACGGAGAGGCTGAAGGTTATGTGCAGGGTTTGGAAAGACTAGCAGTGCGTGACATTGGGAGTCCCAGGTGAGCTTTAGGAGCGCCGCAGCTCAAGCTTGAGCTGTTCTGGGTTACATTTACAAGTGTAACTCTTACACTGACCCCATCAGTACAGGGGTATCTTATGAACGCGATTGTAATGTGTACAACAACATTTTGTCAGTTATTTATACCAACAGCTTTCCACTTACAAAGCACATCATGTACAAGTTAATTCTATTCATAGGAATACTTATTTTTTAAAGTTAATTAGCCTATATGAGTTTAATAATAAATCTATCAAATTTATTAACGTTGAGTTGCGATTGGTGAACTGTACCTCATCAAAAAAACATAGGACTAATGAAGGAAGTACAGCCACAGCAGTGTAGCACTGTCGCCTTCCACCTCCAGGATTGATTCCTCCCTCTGTGCTGCGTTTCCTCTGGGTACTTTGGTTTCCTCCCATTGTTCAAAACATTCAGATTAGGCTAACTGGCGTTCCCAAATTGCCTGTAGTGTGTGAGTGAGTGAATGTGTTTATGTGTGTGCCCTGTCCAGGGTGTACCACACCTGGTGCCCTAAGTTTCCTGGGGTAGACTCCAGGCCCGACGCTGTATACAGGATTAAGCAGTATAGACGATGCTGATGATAGATTGTAAATGAGGTGAATTTCGTAGTGCTAGTCACTTTAAATGTGCACTTATCCTCATATGAAGAGATGGGAAATAGATGGATAGATGGATAATAGATAAATCATTAACTAGAGTGCTGGATGGCATTGGTGGGAGGGTTCTGTTCAATTCCCACCCAAACCCCAGCCACTGGATGCAGTGCCAGAATATAAAACCTGTGCCAATTGGTATGTGGAGATCGGATGGCACGGAGTGGTGACCCCTTGACGAGTGCAGCTGAAAGACTAACAACGATAACTGGAGTGAAATTAATCAAGACAATAAATGACCAATCGAAGAGTAATCTATATATCTATATATATTTATTATTTGTATTTATTTATTTTTTTATTATTGAGACTTAAGGAATGAATTAAGTAGTGTCTTACAGTATATTTCGACCTCACCCCAATACGTTTATTTTCAAATACACAATTTTTGATAAACCTGAAAGCTTGATATAATGATTGCAACTACTATTTGAAATGTTGGGCACCATTTATGTACATGTAACCCATAACAAATAGTCATATTTTAAAAAGAATATTTTTTGGGATGTAGCTACTTATATTCTACACACGTTCTTTCCAATAGGTGGTTTCGGCAGCATGAATACATTGAGAAACTCAATATGCAAGCTATTCTTCATGCCAGTGCTAATCAAGAGGAGTTTATCAAAGACATTTTTGTGTCACTTGGAAAGGTAACACAAGGGGAGTGGTACTGAATCTCTGTGCTGTTGACAGAGAGTAATGTTTAATATGAATATGAAAATACAGATGAATTACATGTGGAGAGTGTGTTTTGTGCAGATTCCCACACTGATTCATGAAATGATACTTGTCGAAATCTGGAAGCACAAAGTGTTTCCTATCCTTTGCAAGCTTCAGGACTTCAGCCCGAAGAGCACCTTCCCACTGTACATGGTGGTATGTACTCATTTCCTAATGTTTGAAATGAATAGTTAACATTAAAAGTAATAACTAAATTGCATATATTTATTTCCATATTATCAGATTCACCATGAAGCTACACTCATAAATCTGTTGGAGACAATCTTATACCATAAAGTAAGCCTAAAGCTTTCTTTTTTTTAATAAGATGTATGAATAAATAAATACCTTCTTAAAAGTAAAATATTCAAAGGATTTTGGCATCTCATACTCGCACTTCTTGGCACCCCTCGTAAAGATTATTAAGTAAAATGTAACTATTGGTGGAGTAGCCTCATCTTCCACTGACAATATGAGGGGAAAAACTCAAAATTAAATAAATTTATTCATTATAATTATTTTTTCAAGTATGAAAAAAAAACCTCATCAAAAATGATTATTTTCAATAAAATACATATGGCACAAATATTGACACTCTTGGAAAGTATTGTTAACGCAATGTACCTGTATCCCATTTAAAACTATAATAAAAAAATTATATGATCCTGAGGGATTTGCTTTTTTATTTTTCTGTTAAGGTTGTTGTAAAGTTTTCTCATTTTTCCAGTATGAAATAAGGAAGCTACGTTACCAAAGCATGGCAATTATTGTGCAGGACATTATAGATATACCTTCTCATATAACACATATCACTTGGTTTTTAATAGGAGATAATTATGTTCATTATTTTTGGGTGGGCTCATATTCAGTATTTAAAATCTAGTGACATGTTGAACCAATGCATATGTTCCCTTACAAAATCAGGCTTCAAATTATTCTATTGTATAAAACATGGTTACTAAAAGTAATGTCGATGTGAAGCTGTGAATATTAAGGTTTGGCGATGTTGCAGGAATCATGTGAGGCTGCAGAAGATGCTGTTGTGGACCTCGTGGATTATTGCCATCGTAAACTAACTCTGCTGGCAGGGCGCTGTGCCCGGGGTGAAATGCCCACTGAAGACAGAAACTTACATGCAGACGTCTCAAACATAAACTCTGTACAGGTAAAGGAGTAAGCATGAAGTTACAAAAAAAAATCAGTTTTTCTGACTCTTACTATGATCATACACAACGTTATTGATTAATACGGAGTTGAATTATTTTTTTTAATTGTACTGTACACTATTATGAGGAGGAGCTATTTGGAAATGTGGCTTGCATCAAACATTCTGGATATTCTACACTTCATATAAGAAAATTTAAATATGTGTACACCCCAATACTGTACTGTATTTATGTTATCTGTCATAGGAGCTGCAAAATCAGAGTTCAATGTTAGAATTTGAGCTCTCTCTCAAGGCTCTCTCTGTGCTACGCTACATCACGGATCATGTAGGGAGGTGTGTGCTTTTAGGCTTGTTCGGTGTGACATGGAACAGCATATGCTTAAACCTTTGTGGTATTTGCTGCTTAATGACGAGGTTTCTCATTTCTGTTTAATTCAGTTTGAGTTTGAGCATCCTCACAAGGATGCTGAATATTCATAACCTGCCCTGTGTGCTAGTTCAACTTGTAGAGCATTGTCCCTGGAGTCGTAGATCTGGAGGTCAGTAACTCTATTAAAGGGGTACTTTTTTACTCTAATTGTGAATGTGAGTGTACATAGAGTCCAGGATCTCTCTGTACAGATGTCTAAACATAATCCCAACTATTTAAGAATGATACCTGTTCATACAAATACGATAAGGGTATTTATTGGAAAAAATTTTTGATGATGTAATTCCTAAATATTCAGGATTTTCTGACTAATAAACTGAGAGGGGTCAACTTGATTTATGCTTAGATATAATTAATCTAAAGCGAATGCAAACTATGTTGATTTCACTTTCTCTTCTTCCATAGGTAAGCTGCAAAAGTATGAGAGTGGGAAATGGAGAGAAATCCCTGCAGAGGACCAGCTAAAAATGACAAAACTGGACGCTCAGGTGTGGATTGCATTGCTGAATCTACTACTTAAACCAGACTGCCAGAGAAAATATGATTTTAACAACTTCAACAAAAACCAGCTTTTAAAGGTAAAGCATAACAGTACAAAACAGCTTACGCCCTAAATAAGTGTTCTACATTTTAACACACACACACACACACACACACACACACACACACACACACACACACACACACACACACACACACATACACAAACTTAGTAAGATTATATGCAAAAATATTAAAGGCATATCTAATCACCCTGCTAAACAACTGTGATATCCATACCATATTTAACAAAATCATGCAGTCATGTGTAAAAACATAATAAAAATCATCTGATCGAAGGGGGTCTTAATATTAAGCAAATACAACCTCAGATGAACAACACAATATATTTGTTTTTACCAAGCCTATATTTATTTAACAAAACTAAAAAAAACATGTGGGCAATACTAAGCATGACATGTTTTAACTGCTTATAGATCCACTTTTAGCAGCAATAATAATAATTTCTTGTTTTATTTAATCAGTCTCTCACATCACTGTGGAGGACTTTTTGTCCATTCTTCTTTACAAAAAGTAAGAGGTTTTTGGAAATTCACAGATACACAGCACTCTTCCTGAGTTCCTGTCACAGCATTTCAGTTGAGTTGAGGTCTTTACTTTGACTAGGCCATTCCAAAACCTTGATTCTTTTATGTTTCATCCATTCTGATGTAGATTTACTGGTGTGCTTTGAGTCATTGTCCTGTTGCATAACTCAATGCAACAAAACAAAACAAAAAAAGCTTTTTAAGTTCAGCTGTCAGACAGATGTCATTACATTTGCCTCTAGAATACTCTTGTGTACAGTCCTGCAATACAACCTAAATTCTTCACCCTTCCACCACCGTGCTTGTCAGTGGGTATGAGTGTTTCTGCTGAAATGCTGTTCGGTTTTCTCCAAATATGGTGCTGAGCATTATGGCCACACAGGTCCACTTTGGTCTCATCTATCCATTGGACATTGTTCCAGAAGCCTTCTGGTTTGTTCAGATGCAGTTTTGCGAACCTCAGTCAGGCTTGGTTTCAATGTTCTTTTAATAAAGACAGAAGAGAGTTTTCCTGGTAACCATTCCAAATAAGCCATACTTTTTAGTCTTCTTATAATTGTGCTGTCATGGACTTGTCATGGAATGGTCAGTGAGGCCTGTGGGGTCTGAGATGTAACTTGTATTTTTTTTGTAGTTCTCTGAGTATTTGCATGGTCTGACCCTGGGGTGAATGTGCTGGGACGTCCACTCTTGGACGATTAGCAACTCTTTGGAACTGGTTTTTGCAAGCCTTTTATTTGGTTGTGTAGCAACACCTGCTTCTCAGAACAGTGCTTATGTCTTTCCCTTTTGGCATTGTGTTAACACATACTCAAATACTTCAGACAGGCAAACTGGCAAACCATCCTGCTTTTATAGAGCTCTGCACACCTGTTGATAATCAATTAATCAAGGGCTTAAATCCTGTGTAAGCAGTAACGAGGGACTTAGTATTGTCTGCATGGTTTTCCTATTGGTTTCATTTTTTTAAAATAAATAATGGCACAATTGCAAAAATGTAAAAAGTCTGTGGTTGTATTTGCCTAATACTAATACCCACCATGATCTGATGATTTTTATTATGTTGTTACACAAAAACACATAGAATCAAAAAAGGGTGTACTATTTTTTGAACATAACAGTATAATACCATTTTGAAAAGATGACAGTAAATGTGACCCTTTCTTTACCTACATATTTAGTCTATTATGATTTTATGAGTCATTGTATGTATTTGTTTGGATGTTTGTAGCTGCGTGGATTTCTGACAGAGGTTCTTATTGATCAGCTGCCAAATCTTGTTGATCTTCAGCGTTTCCTCAGCCACTTAGCTGTCACGGACCCTGCACCTCCAAAAAAAGACCTCATACTCGAGCAGGTAGCATGCATACAGTGTGGTTTGTTGTTTACAAAATTACATTTCTTTGACAAAGTAAATATTTAAAATTTAACTATGGCAAATTCCCCATGTGCATCTAGCTACCAGAGATCTGGAATGAGACTGTTGCAGAGAATTCTGGGAAATGGAAGGCCATAGCTAAACACCAAGTTAAGAAATTCTTCAACCCAACTGATAGTGAGTTGAGAGAACAAGCAAACAGGTAAGTTCTTAATTTTGATCATTTCTTTCTTTTGTTATCTAGTGTCTTTTCACTTTGGGACATTCTCACTTCTGTGTATGTGTCTGTGTGCTGCTCAGGCTGGCAGAGACTTATAATCTTGATGTGATGGAGTGTCTCATCCCAGATAAGCCAAAGTGTGGTGCCTGTGGAGCGGTGGGGGCAAAACGTTGCTCCCGTTGCCAGGGAGAGTGGTACTGCAACAGGTATTATACATTTTAACACAGTCTAAAGCAAAATGTTTATTGTTTTAAAATGATAATATTATGTAATGGCCCAAAAGTCTGGATCTATAGGCAAAATTGTATAGCAAATGCTCAAATTGTGTATATGCTGAATACAAGTATGTTGATCATTTCTTAATGTTGTTACATGCAAAAATAGACCACTTTCTTAAAATTAACACAAAAAAGAAAGTTGAGTGTTGCTAGGTCTAGTTCTATCTGATCTTCTATTGTTATTTCTGCAGCAATAAAATAAAAAGAAAAATATCAAATTCATGATACTGTAGGAAAATACTATATGGTTCCTGAATTTTGGCCACCCTATATAGTATATTATTATAAATAAGACGTTTGTGTTAAATGTTATTATAAATTTGTACCTTTTTCATGATCCAGAATCGTGAAAAAGCTTAAATTCAGTTGGGTCTACTGTAGATTGCAGTTTGATAAAGAAATGCCTTCTTTCACAGAGAATGTCAGGTGAAGCATTGGCCCAAGCACAAACTCACATGCCAAATGATTGCAGAAGCAACAAAAAATCTGCAGAAAGAGTTGAACATCCAGACTTGAGGAACTCCACCACTTACTGATAAGAAAAAGGGACATAGATTTCCATTTGCACTCTGACGGAGATCTGAGGAACAAATCAGAATAAATGCCATCATCTTAATGACTGACATCTTAGGTTGCTATAGTGGCATGAAAAAGTATTCCTGATTTTTTTCTTTTTTTGCATATTTATCACACTTAAATGATTTAGATCAATAAACAAATATAATTCATGTAAATACAAAACACATTTTTTAAATGATGATTTAAAAACCTGCCTGGCCCTATATAAAAAAGTAATTGCCCCTAAACCTAAAAATTTGTTGAGGAACCTTCGGTGGCAGCAACTGCAATCAAGTGTTTGTTATAACTCGCAGCTGTGTGTAACATCGCTGTGGAGGAATTTTGGTCAACTCTTCTGTGCAGAATCGTTTTAATTCAACCACATTTGAGCATGAATCACAAGCATGAATGGCCTGTTTAGACCAGAAGGAGAAGCTACAGCATCTCAATCGGATTTAAGTCCGAACTGACTTAGTGTCCTCACACTTACATTGAGAAAATGCTTCATATATGTTGCAAAGTATCAAACAACAGAAGAAGACTTCAATAGTGTTTACTACATGTTTTATGTACACAAAATGAATCAACTTTCCTAACCTGTAGTGTAATGGTTAAATAGCATGAAGCCAAAAATGCCTATACATTATTTATACCTTTGTGTGAAACGTAATACAAAAATAAAAAATACTGAACCTTGGTTGAGTAATAGTAGTATGTTAAAATGCATTAGATTAAATTGTGTTTATTATATGTGTTTATGATTTCTATGTTTCACCTATATTATCGAACAAAAACGTTACATATACATGTACACATCGGTCTGATGGTCTTGCTGATATACTGATTGATATATGCAGATGTGCTGCCTGGCAGTGTTTCATTAGAACTAGTAAACCCTGAATAACCCCCATGCTGACTATGCATCTCAATAATTTTTGTTCAATTTCAAATATTCCTTTCATTCAAAAAATCTTGCCATAGTTGTTCATATTCACCTTTGTGACCATAAATCCTTCCTTTCTTGGATCACTTTTGGTAGGTCCTGACCACTGCTGCCTGGGAACATCCCACCTGTATTATTGGGGTTGCTCTCACCCAATCTTCTAGCCATTACAATTTGGCCTTTTTTAAAAGTAGCTGAATTTTCAATATCTCCTTACAATGGTGACTGGAAATGGGTGGGATATATTAGGCAGCATGTACATAAAACCTGTTTTTTTTTTTTTTTTCCTGAAGTTGATGTGCTGGAAGCAGAAAAAATAGACAAGCATAAGGATTTGAGTGACATTGACAAGGGCCGAATTGTGATGGCTAGAGGACTGAGGAACTCCAAAACTGCAGGTCTTGGGTGGCCAAGGCTCATTGATGTGGATGGGGAGGACTGTTCTTCAATAAAAGTGCCAGTTTAGCTCAAATTAAGGGGAAGGGTAATGCTGGGTGTAATAGAAAGTGTAATAAGGAAAAGGAGGACCTACTAAATATTAGTCAGGTGGTCATAATGTTATGGCTGATCGGTCATGTTTAAGTCATGTTTAAACATGTAGCCTATTGATTGTTTTCATACGAATGTAAATTAAACGTTTCCTGATTGAGTTTGTAATAAATGCCTCTTTTATCCACCATTGAATCTTTGTAATGCATTTGGGAGGGGAGATGCAAAGAAATAAATCGATGTGAGCGTATGCGTAGATGTGTAGTTTGGGATAGGCTTCTGCTTGCCGCAGTTTGATGGTGCGTTCACGCCAAACGCGGCGAGAGCGTCAAAGCGGCCGGAAGTCATCCATTTTCAATGGGAGCCAGCGGCGAAGGGAGTTGAAATCAGCTCAACTTGTAACGAGCTATGACGCGGTTGAGCGGCAACCAATAAAAAAGTAGAGGTCCTCCGCTTGAGAGGATTCCGCGGAAAGCAGTCCTGTAACTTTTGTTCCGGCTACATTAGTTCCCAAGCGAAATGCTCGTTGCATTAAACTTGCACATTAAATAGCCTAGGAGAGTTTGTAATTAAAATTAATGTTATTTTAATTAAAGACAAAGTCTAGTAAGTGATTCTAATAATGTTATAACAATACGAAATATAATTAAATTAGACTAACAATTCACAATGAACAGAAGCCACACCATACAAATGGCTTGTAATTTGTTTATTTCTAAAATACAGTTCTTTCTATCAATCAATTTCTTGTTTTCTGACACGTTTTCGTCAGTTTCCACAAGATCAACAAGCTTGATTGCTTTGCGGCCCCTTTAAATACGTACAAGAAGGGCATTTGGTCTACGTCAGAGCGGCGAGAGCGAAATTTGAACGCAGTGTAAAATCTAATGGAACTTTCTGGCTGTTAAAGCGGTGAAGCATAATGTACAACACAGGTCATATCCTCGCTGGTATGTTTGCTTCGCCTGTTTGTCTAATTCTAATTCAGTGGAGATTATGTACCAGGATGTTTGGCTTAATTGAGTATTTTCAATTTCGATTATTAAACAATTTGCATACTCAAAGGTAAATACTCAAATTTTCAAAAGTCAATGTCAATGATTATAGCAAGCGTGTCAGATACAGTAGCAAGTTATACTAAAATATTATACACATTTATAAATGTTATCGTGTTAATAATTAATTGTAAAAAATATGCAATTTTTTATCAGTTTTTTTTTATCAGTGTAAGTTTTATTTAAACAGTCAAGTGAGAAAATATAGCGAATTAGTTACATAAAACAAATGAATGACGCCCGATTAGTTTCAACAGAGTTGAAATTAAACAAATCAATACAGTGAGAGCTGCCAAAAATACTGTCCACAAAATAGTTTCCAAGATTGCAAAATCTGTCTCCCTCTTGTGGTGTAATATTATGAAAAAATATTAGACAAAACATAATCAGTTAACAATTTTTAAATCTTTTGAATTCTTAAAGGGACTCCTCGATTAATGAATAATCATTAACATCTCTAGTGGCTGTTGTAAAATAACCAAAGACTTGTATATAAATTATTAAGACTAATTCAGAGGTTGGAGGAGTATTGGAATATATATAGTACAAGAGGTTGTACTTCATTACTGTACTTAAATACATATTTTACGTATATATTTTTTACTTGAGTAGTTTTGTTAGAGGATAACTTTTTTTTTAAACTTTTAGTCCGCACAGAAAATACAACAAATGTCTGTACATAACTACACGTTCCTTTACCTAACCACAGTATTGTGTAGTATTTGAAGCAGGAATGTCGCCACCTGCTGATTATAATGCGCAATTGCGTGACTTGCCTTTCGTTCGAGACACTGGATGGGGTGCCAGTTCCTCACACGGCACATATACACATACTCAAGTTCATTCACAAACTACGGGCAATTTGGGAAACCCAGTTAACCTAATCTGCATGTGTTTGGACTGTGGGAGGAAACTGGAGTACCCAGAGGAAACCCACCAAGCACGGGGGGAAGATGGAATCAAACCCAGGCACTGGAGGTGCAAGGTGACAGTGCTAACAGGTGTTTGAAATCAGAAGCAGAGCTGGTTGCAGACAGCGATGAAAAAACTTGTTCAGAATCAGGAAACAGAGAGGGAGAGAGAGAAGAATACTGGAAAGAAATGCATTAATTTCATTATCAGGAGCAGTTATACTAGAATAACATTCACATCCTATGATTCACTCTTGAGTTGTAAATTCACATATAAATGAATCCACAAATGTTGAACATGACTGATCAGTGTCAAAATGTGTCATTGGTTCTGTGTTTGTAAATCAGCAGCTGGTTGATATTTATTGCATGTGCACACGAGCAAAAAATGTGTGAATATGTTAGCAAATTTGCACTTTGACTGGCCATAAAAACATTTGATATATATATATAATTGGTTTCAGGGTGGGTATGTGGTTAGCATGGTTGCCTCACAGGGCTAGGGGTTGAATCTCATCTCTGGTGTGTGTGTGTGTATGTTTGAATTCTCCCCATGCTTGGTAGGTTTCCTCTAGGTACTCTGGGTTCCTCCCACAGTCCAAAGACCTGCAGTGTTGGTTGATTGGCATTTCAAAATAGCCCATAATGTATGTTTTGTTGTGTATGATTGGTTTTGCTCCAGGCCCCTGGCACATGGTGAATGATACAGATAATAAATGGGTGGAGCTTTAAGCTTAACATTTAAAGATAATGCAGCAAAGCTATTTATCTGTACTGAGAAATCATCCCATTCTCCCACCCACAATACCAACGAGTGATGTCACTGTATCGCTGGCACTGTTAAGAGTTCATAACACATTTCATGTCGTGCAGATTGCAAAAGTAACTTGTAATGTTATCTTCTTTATTAAACTGCAAACTACAAAACAAAGTAACAATGTAACAGGAAAAAAAATGACCAAAATACTGCATCTTACATAAATTAGGTGTTAAAAAGTTATACAACTGCATATAAGCAATCTAAGATTTTTAATCTTACAAATAAAATACAAAATAGAAATAAACACGGTAGCACACTGGTTGTCCTTGGTATCCGTAAATACTTTACCATCAACAAGCAAAGTTGTTTATAAAAATATCCTAAAGGAGAAAATCAGGCAAATGAATTGTAAAGGGACATTATGTCAATTTCATATTTGTCCAGATTGTTCATTTAAACTCCTGAAAGTTAACTCCAACCACATGTAGAGTAAATAAACCCAACATAAAATGTCAGAAGGGATCCACAGCTGCAGCAGGAGGCTGTCATTCTCACAATCAGTTGTCGTTGTCGTAGATGCAATCTGGAAAAGTGAAGTGAGGCAACAGTGTCATGATAAGATCATATTGTATATTACATCTTATTCTGAAGGCAAACAATGTCCCCATCACCAGAGTCACACTGATCCTATTTCATCTGCTTTACTATTGCATTATATGGCCAAAGTTTGTGGACACCAGAACATCACACCCACATGTGCTTGTTGAACATGCCATTCAAAACTTCCTATGACACTGTAATAATCTCCATTCTTGTGAAAAGGCTTTCCGCTAGATTTTGGAGCATGGCTTTGGGGATTTGTGCTCATTCTGTTACAAGATCAATGCACTGATATTGGGTGAGGAGGCCTGGGGTGCAGTTGGGTTCCATTTGACCAGGAGTGTTCAGTGGGCATGAGGTCAGGGTTCGGTGCAGGACTCTTGTACTGTGTATTGCGTAGAAGCACCAACATGTTTCTTACAAACTTCTAACATCCTACTCTACATTACTGTTATTTGTACTACTTATTATATGTGATGAACACTACAGTTACTCGCACCACCATGCACACTCACTTTATGTACAGTGCTGATCTGTTACTCTGAACATTTTTGCGCTTCTTATTTAATCTGTATAGTTATTGAATGTTGTGTACTTACTTTATATAGTGTCTTTGTCTATGACAAATGTACAGTGTTATTAAGTAGCCCTGTACGTTGTGAGTCACAAACAGCCAGAATTAAATTCCTTGTGTGTCAATGTGCTTGGCAAAATAAAAGCCGATTCTGATTTTGATTCTGATGGGTTGTAATGGTCAAGTGCCCACATGCTTGTAATAGGACCACACAGCGTAAAAGGAAATCTCATTTCAGGACATTATTGTGTGATTTATTATGTGAAAGGCTTTGTTATATACTTTATGCCTTATAATAATAATAATAATAATAATAATAATAATAAATGTTCAGACGACATACCATCACCAACATCATCATAGATGTCATTATCTCTGTTGAAGCAGAAAGAAATGTTTATTTTTATTGTCTGTTTTTATTATCTGTATTTAGATATTAAAAAAATGCTTTGAAGCAGAACTCACTCAGCCTGCACGTTACTGCTTGCGACATATCCGACTGAAAACAGAACAGTGTACAGGATTACATCATTTCATCTGTTTGTTTGTTTACTGTATATTTGTTTGATTATGATTGAGAGGTGCAGTTCAGTTCACTCACATTTCCCCTCCTTGTTCCTGCAGATGAGTTTGTCATTGTCTGAGTTGCTGATGACATCCAGGACGTCTCCTGCCTGCACCGCCAGATCCTTCCCACTGCCTTTCTTATTGCTGATTATAGTCACTTGATACAGAACCTTGATCTCTCCATCAAACTGTAAATATACAACAGCTCCTTACAACAATGCATGCAAAAGTCAGAACTAAAGATACTTATGAAATCAACGTGACACAATGTGATAAAAATCACATTAAAATATCTCAACTTTGTGAAATTTTATACCTCAATGCTGTGAAATTCTGGATTGTTATCAAATGAGGTTAATTATATTTCTATAACAGCAGCTCTAACAGGAGCTCAGCCACAAATCACAGTTTTGTATTAATGCGCCTGTTTAACTATGTTATTGTGTCTGTATTAACAGCTCATTTACGGGCATTTGCATGGTAGCCAACCTACAAATCATGTCTAACGGTTTTCATTCGGTGTCAGAACTTTATAGCAGTCAAGGCTATAACTCTGAGTCCTCAGACGCAGGAGCGGCTTCCAAACAGACTAGTATATGCACTGTGGTTTCTCAATGTCTGAACTTCAAGAGAGTGAAAAAATAGAGGCTGGTGAGGAAATGACCATTTGTAACATAGATGCTAACAGAAACTAACTTGTCACATGGTTGTAAATACAGGCAGGAACTACAATTGTGATTTGGGAACTGAAGAAATTTTGAGACAATTAATCTAAAAGAGTGTAATGATACTATGCAGTGTTGTGCATGAACGCACTAAAAGAGCATCACTCACTGAACATGCTCTATTTTTGTGTATGGCGAACTGAACGTTTCAGTTTTCAACTAAGGAATATACAAGTGATTGTCACTAACATGTGTGGTGATGAATGTGAGTGGCTAATATTGCTAATTTAGACTTCCCACACAAAGATTATAGCTGCCAGAAATCATATACAATATCCTGGAAATTTATGTTTGTGAGGAAAAGAATATGAGCGAGAGAGAAAGAGAGAGAAGACGTATTGATTCATCTGGTGCTAAGAAGGTGGTTCTCAACTCTGGTCCTGGAGGACCACTGGCCTACACATTTTTGTGCTTTTTCAGCTCCCAACACACTTCATTTAACTAATCAACTAATTAACAGCATTTTCTTAATTGAAGTGGTTGTGGCAGAGCAGGGAAAAGATTTTTAAAAAGTCGCTTTTCAGAAATAAGATTGATAATCACTGTGCTACAGTAAGTGAACCTATCACTGTTTTGAGATTTTACTGTAAGTTGAACCTTTCTCTCCCACGCCATCGGTCCAGTTAATTGTTGTGCAGCACCATTGCTGAGTTGTTGAAAAAGCAAAACAACAAAACGCACTTTACCTTAAAGTACAGTATAATTTGCTGTAATTCATCATTTTTATATCATTTTTGATAATTTTTATATTGCCATGGTTGGTTTAACGGGTGTAAAAGACATGTTAAGATGTTAAGTTTAACAGTGTGATGCAAATGGTGCAGGGTACACTCTACACAGTGCTGCTTCCTGCAAACTTTTCCAGTGCGTATGGTCTGGGCATAGATGACGACTGAATGTAAACTGAACTAGCTCTTGTGAAGTGTGAACGTGCACAACATTGCTGACATGTGCCAAGTATCCAGCAACTAACAACTGATTTTGATAATGTAGTCAGATGGTTTGGTAGTACCTTAAATTTCTTTCTGAATTCCTTCTCCTCTTTTTCAAGTTTCTTCTGCTTTTTCGGGTCATCTACCTTAACCTCAGGTTTTGCCGGCTTTGATTTGGAAGGAGGCATGCTGAAAAATAATCATCAACATGGGAGCATATGTGAAGGTGTGCACATGTTTTGTTTAGCATTTTAACCTGTTTGTTAGTATTTCCTGTAGTAAATGGATGTTGTCGTGGTGTGAAAGTGTACCTGCTGGGAGGCTGCGGTGTGTCCACGTCATCATAAATTTCCTCACCTCCTGAAAATAAAACACATGTTAAGTCCCAGTTTAACAAATGATTCATAGGTAAGCAATGTTACTAAAGTCTCATTTTTATGGTAACATTATGAGAGGCCTTTTAATGTCAAACATTCATCACTTTGTACGAAATGGAAATCAAGCTTCACCACCAGTTTTCACTCCTAGGCAATTGGTGAAATGATTCTTTTAATAAAATGAATAACTTACTTTGATTTTTTAATGGTCAGTTTATCTATTTACTATATTTACTGTAGACAAACCAGTTTTCGTCAATAATAAACTCCCCATCAGCAATATTTTCTACATCTTCAAAATATTTTTCAAATCTAGTTGTCCCATTAATGTTTAATAAAGACATCTCATTCGCACACTTTACACATCTTTTTGTTAAGTCTCTTAATTACAATATACAACTATATTGAGCTGTTTTGCCTTTAAGCACAAGAAGAGTAAGACATGTGACTGTGTGACCAGGAGCAAGTCATGGAGATTCTTCCTTTTAGGAAATACAATAAAGCATCTGTGGTTTAGGTGTACTGTACCTAGACCATTAACCCAATTACCAGACCATTGATTAGTTAAGTTAGTGTGACCTCCTGGAAAGATGTCATTTCTTTTTGTAGGTAAACCTCCATATCGGTTTGTTGTCACAGTAATATTCAGTAGTCACACAACAAGGAAGTGTTACGGCATCAAAAAAATCAGAGACTAATCATGTTCTAATATGTAAATTCATTTTCCTCAGAAGAGTCGCTCTGTGCCTATTTGTCTAATGATTTGTTTAGTAATGATTTGGCTTTAATATGAAATACTTTATGTGAAGCGTTTTATTTTGTGCAGCTGGTTGTACTGTGAGGTGGTCAAGGGTCTGTATGTGTGATTTATTAATTCTGTAGGTGCAGTGTGTGATTGTTACCTTGGTGATCCTCTGGACTGAACTGAGGTGGTGGGGGAACCCTGAAAATACACAACCACTCACTTTACAACTATGGCAAGGGCAATTTACAGGCAGGGTCAAAAGTCTGAGTGCACTTTGAGAGTTTAAGAAACATGTAACACACTTAGCCAGACCACTGAAGTGTATTATTTGCATATAATGGGATTATCTGAAGTGTGTTATGCTGCTTATTTCTCAGCAATTTGCCTATGAGAGCATTAAATTTACTTATGAATGGTGTACCACACTTTTTAAGTGTTTATAGTTAGATTTAATGTTGTGCCACATTCAAGAGACAAGTTAGTTCCCGCTAACACTTATGTTTCCTCATCAGCTTCTCCTTTTTTTTCTCTCTCAGAAAGCTTTTCATTTTAAAGAAAAACACAAAATTTTAACTCTTTTGTCATAAAAATGTACAAAGAATCATCATCAGAGCGAGAAGCACTTTATTTATTTAATTGTATGTTTCCACAGCTGAAGGCCTTACTCAGGCAGTTTGGACCAATAGCCCAAAATCTTACCCACTGAGCTAGACTTTCCTTCCATAAATGTTAGATACACATCCTATTAAAAATGCTTTGGTGCATTTTAAGCGTGAACATCCTTAACAACATGGTTTTAAAGTCTGTTCTTGATTTATTCTTGGTATTATGTGAAGAATCCACAGTACAGCGAAAGTTTAACTGAGACTCATATGAGGCTTCTGTAGGCCAGATGAGCTAAATTGAGTTGGTAGCTTTCAAAAGTTGCTGTGTATTTTACTCTTTTCTTTCAGTAGCCATATTGCTACCCAGAAGTAGCCGTATGGCTAAACAGCAGTAGCCATAGAGCTAGTTCCATTAAAAGGTAAGAGTGAGAGTTGTACTAAATACAACATAACCTTGAAAGATACCAACTATGGTATCCAGTGGGGATGCAGAAGCTTTATATGAGAAAGAACTGAAATTGCGTTCCGTGTGACAAAACTCACGATCGGTGGGCAGAGCAGGAAAACTTGACCAAGACCTACAGTATGGTAGTGTACTTATATAATAACCCCATCTAATTTAAGGCAGTAACCAGTTGGAAACAGGTGCAGATGATGATAGACGATCAGGCTGGTAATTAGTATACTGGCAAAACCTGTGCTAATAACTTGCTTTGTGATCCGATATGGTGACCAGACAACTAAAAACTATTGTGACCAATCAGATTTGAGTATTACTTGCTTTAGTATACTGTTCTTATTACACTATAGTACCGTTGAATTCTCTGATCTGACAAGTTAAAAAAGACTTTTTTTTTTTTATTTTTTATAACAGAAGCTCTGACCTCACAGGTTTTTATGAGCTTGTTCTAAAACATATGGATTTCTTTAGTAACAGCTTATTCAAAGTGACCTGTATGGTGAATATAAAGTCTTCTGAACCGAGGAGAGGTTTATGCTTTGCATTTTTCTCAGTAACATGAAAATCTGTTGTCTATTTAATTTTAAGAGAGAATAAAGAGAGGCTTGTGAGAGAACACAAAATAACAACATTGCACAACATTAATGCAAACTATAAACAAATAAAAAGTGCAGTGTGTGGTATATGATGACCGAAACACTGTGGGACCTGATTTTATAGGAAAATTATTTTCAGGGTGGTAACAGTAACTCTTTAACAACTTTATCACAACACACCATCACCAATGAAACATTTTATTTCCTGATATTGATTCAGTCGATACAGTGATGTATATACAGTAGTATGCACGGTCTGATTCAGCCAATATGATTTCAGCCAATAACTGTTCTTCACAATACAAAATCTTAATGGGAAATCTTAATGCATCATAAAAATCATTGGTGATAACTAAATGTTGGTAGTGCACGCAGATTTTTTTTTGTTGTTGTTGTGTAAAAGTTAATCAACAGCGAATATTCTGATTAGAAAGGGTAAAATGTGTCAAGAAGTGTGATACATACAAAGTCATGGTCAGTAATGAAGTCAGGGAAATAAAAGAGTTAATAGTGATTTGAGGAGGGATTTGTGTGAAAATTAGAAAATCGGCTTTGTGATTTTGTGTGAATTCAGCATGAAGTTGTTCAAGCCTCCTGAGAATCATCTCAGTAATTAAGGTACTAGTAAAAAAAAAAAATTAGGGGTTATGATTTAAAAAAAAAAGACCATTGTCTGGCTCCATCTTACTAATAGAGAAATTACACGTTAGTGTGGACAGGGCTTTTTCTCCAGTCAGTGGGGGTCTTTAGCATCCGAATGAAGCTGCGTGCTTTGGTGAGTGGGATGGGCTCCAGGCTGCTGATTCAGGGACATGGGTGATAATGTACAATAATATTATGTCCATATTAGGTACAATACTATGAGGTAACAGTAAACACACAAATTGGTGAAAAGCGTTCACTCTTTAAAAACTTTAAATTTCCATAAACCAATAAAATATGTTCATTAATGAATGAATTAATGAATGAATGACTCCAGACTAATACATGATAGACTCCTTCTGGTTGATCATGTATCAATCCATATAAATTATGGAATAAATTATTTATTATAAAATAGCCATGTGGCTGCTGACAATACCCTATGTTTAAGCAGTTAATACTTCCTTTTATGTACTGCTAGTTTCTGCCTTCCATGTGAATGTTTGCTTGTCTGATGATATGCAAATCATGCAAACTTGATATTTAATTAATATTCAAATGCGTATATGTACTAAAGTGAAACATTGTTGCAGTTTTTAAAGGAACCCGACAGCCCTAAACATGCCAACATGTCCTCTGTAGGCACTTACCTGACATTAAGGCTGGAATCTTCCAGATCATCGTATATATCATCAGGTCCCTCTGGTGGTGGAGGCAGAATGACTGAGAACAGCAGAGGGCAGCGTTAGCCACATTAGCCTAATCTTAATCCCACAACAAACACTTGTTGAAATGGCCCTACTCTTAGTTACTTGGGTATTTGATTTTCTCTAGTGCTTTTTTTCCCCATGTTTTATAGAGTCCAATAAATGTAGAGATTATTCATATTTGTCATATTTGTTTTTTAATCTGGCGCATCAATAAATACATTTGTTTTGATTTTCTAATCTTTTATATATAAAGCACTTTAAGATAATGAAAAACAAAAGAAAATGCACAGTATACATGAAGTTAAAATTTAAAAAGGACCTTGCTGTCCTAAACCACAGTAGCTAAATTAAACTGGATGTGGTTTTAGGTGAGACAGATGTCTATAATTACTTCCAAAAGATTCGTAGCTGAAGTGCAAAAATGAAGAAGCAAATGGCGCGCTCAGAGAGACTATGTCTGAATATATACTACAACTTAGATGATAAATAAACAACGCATTTCAGTCTTACCTCCTGGACCACTGGTGCTCCTGAAATGAAACATAACTGAATGAATGAACTAGATGACATGAACAAGTTAAAGATCATTTGCACATTTTGCTCAGTTATGTTTGGACAGATTGCTGATACGGTACCTGTTGCTGTCCTCCTGAGATCCCACATCATCATACACATCTCCATCATTCTCGGGCAGAGACCTACTCTGATTTTTCAGAACATCAAAGTCGATCTGGACCGATTCAGTCTTTACATAGCCATCTGAAATGTAATTTTTTTTTCCATCATGAACTGAAGTCAGGATTATATCCCAGTGAGCAAACAAAGGAATGCTAGGACAAAACAAACTAGTGACCTATTGGGGATGTCTTCAGGACGCATTAAAGCCCTAAAAATATATAGGGATAGTTAGAGTTTTTTCAAGATCCTGCCACGATCATACAAATGGGAATAAATACAGTGGTCACCACTGGCCTCCAGTGATCACCACCGGCTCTTGCCTTTTTCAGTTAGCCATATGTCTAGTTATGGTTATTAGAAGTTTAATATGAGACTTAGTTAAACTTTGGTATGCATTATTGCACAGAACATTAATAATAACCTAAACCTGTGGGAATGTACTTACATGCGCCTCAATTTTGATAATAAAAAAAAAAACACAAACCATCACACCGTCTTCAAGTCTCATATTAAAGTCCTCATACAAAATTTGTTTTCAGAGCATCTTCACTGAGTAATTACTAAGATCGTATTTTTGTAAAGAAGGCCTCTTAAGAATTATTTAGTTTTAAAGACCTTCTTCAAAGGACATGAAGGATTGTCTGTGCACCCACTAGGATACAACATTCATTTAAATATTAATACATAACACAAAATTACATGCTTTACCAAGCATGGTATCTGCATATAGTTACATTTGATATTGTGGTAATCCTCAAGGATTAAAATGTAAAAAATGTCATCGCCTTATATAAGGACGTTTGAGTCGCAAGAGGATAAAGCACATTCATCTAAATCTGTGCTTTGACTTACTGTATATCTAGCAACTAATAGATTTAGACTAATTAAAATTAGACAGCGTTGTGGTGTAACTAATGTTACATTGTTAATCTGGCTATACATAGAAAATCTGTATGGTGATGATCAAGTTTGTAACAGCAACAACAATGATTACCCTAATAGTCATTGCATTAGTATCACTAATACTCTGATCCTCAGTAAAAAAATAAAAATAAAAATTTTGACACTCACAGGACCCGTCTTGAGTCCTGGCCAACCATCTGCCCTCAGGGTTGTCTGTAATCCGGAGGATGTCAATAGCGTCTCCCTGTTTAAAGCTGACGTCATTCCTTCCACCTTTACAATCCACTCTTGCTTTCACTTTATGGATGACTGTCAGAGGCCCAGAGAGCTTACAGAAAAGAAAAAAATATGTAATTTTTAATATGATGCTTATTTCTATATATTTCGACTAATAATATGATGTCTGATGTGACTTTACTTTGAATTTCTTTCTGGCCTCTTGTTCTTTTTTTTCACGTTCCTTCTGGTCTTTCTTTTCTTGCTCTGCTCGCTTTTTCTCTTCCTTTTCCCGCTTCTTGTCTTGCTCTTTCACCTCTGGTGTTTGCCTTGAAATCATCACAAGCACAGACACAGATGTGGACTTTGGACTTTCATGTGGTTAGAATCTGCGGCATGTTTTTACACCAAAATGTTTGCGCTGTAAAAGCAGTGACAACTAACATGCTAAGCTAATCAGCATCTGCTTGTCACTGCCTGGAACAGAGCTACATGCGGTCAGGAAAAAAAAAAGGCCTACCATCCATCAAGTTCCTCATACGTCTCCCCATCACTTCCACTTCCCTGTGCAGATGAATGTAAGTGAATAACAACCACCATGAACAAATGCAACAAACAGTAATTCAAATATAGTGCAGTCACTTTTCTTACCCCATCTCGTTGGCCAGAGTTTCCTGTAAAAAAAAAAAAACATTGAAAAAAGGGCACATTGAATATAAGATGGAATTAGTATTTATTTTTAAATGCTCAAGAATTGAACTTTTTTTTATGGCTGAGGAAAAACAAACAATAAATTTACCAGATTAAGGCTAAAACTCCTTATAAAATTTTCACATAATATGTATACTTATTAAATATTTTATATACGTTCAGTAGTTGGATATTCTGTTAACTCACCAAATGAATCATTCGGGTCACCAACGTCGTCATAGTCCTCATCTGACTGTGCTCTGCACCAGAAACGTACAATAAACTCAATGTGTATTATTCTTTATATAGTTTTTATATTAGTGTTTATATCACAGCATTGTTAGATTCTTGCTTCTGTTTGGTTAGATTAAATTATTTATAATAGTGGTTCTGACAGTAGCGCTGCACACAGTCATATTAATGAATTGGTTTAACAATTATATAATTTTTATCATTCACAGTCACTTGCATGGTAGATGTTTCACAGTAAAAAAAAAAAAGGAACAATGTGCCATTTAAGATAATGAAGTGTATTCATAATTTGGAGTTAAAACTGTAAAAGTTCTAACACAGAAAACTCTGTCTGCAGGACAGAGAAATTTATACTTTGTGGTTTCTCAGTAACATGACCAGCTGCATTTTTTTGGTCTCTTTCAAGAGTGAGTGTGGGGGGAGAATTACTTTTTATATTTGCTATAATCTAAGTGAGAACAGGAACTAACTTGTCTTGTGAACTTTCCACAACATGAGACTCGACTATAAATGAATAAAAAATTTATGAGGTGTCATGCAATAAATTGAAACTTATAACAAATTGCTGTGACATGAGAGGAACAAAACACTTTAGTACTACTGTACATGCAGTTATAGGCAGTTAATCCATTTCTTCGTGGTAACAGGAGCTCTCCTTCATGCTCTTCATGTTGAGTAATATACTGTACTAGCACATCTTCAAGTGTGATCACCCGCAAATTTTGTTACTCACGAGATGAACAAACATACACCACGTAGCAAAATGTGTTCGCTAGCTCTTGGTTGGTAGTGTGTGTATGCATCCTATATGCATATAATATGTGTATATTTCAATTAGCTAAATCAAATAAAACTTAGCATTAGAAACTGAAGAAGGACATGGGTACTGACATGGGTCCTGGGGGTCGTGGAGGCAAAATTGGAGCTGCTTGGCTGCTGGGGTGTGATGCTGAAGGAGGAGGAGGAGGAAGAGCAGGACCTCCCTTCTTTATTTCAGCTCCGTTTGCTGTATTACACAAAAATAGCTTAATTAATCACCACATAATGAGCTCAACTCTTTACTGTTCTTTTAGCATGTGCACCACCTGTTGGACAAGGTTTTGGTTCTCAAATGTGGATTAAAGAAAAGGATGCATTTACGCTTGTATAATTTGTACTGGACGTATATAAGGCATCCATGATGACTTGAGTAGGTTATAGCGATTAAATTATTATTATTATTTTTTAAAGAAATATTTTTATGTGCATCTAGATACAGTAGAATCCACTCACTCACTCACTCATTGTCTATACTGCTTTATCCTGTATACAGGGTTGCAGAGTGCCTGGAACCTATCCCAGGAAACCTAGGGCACAAGGCAGGGTAAACCTGGACAGGGTCCCAATTCATGCAGGACACACACACATACTCACACACTCATTCACACACTACAGGCAATTTGGGAACGCCAATTAGCCTAACCTGCATGTCTTTGGGCTGGAGTACCTGGAGGAAACCCACCCAGCACAGGGAGAACATGCATACAGACCCTGAGGTGGGAATCGAACCCGGAACCTAAAGGTGCAAGGTGACAGTGCTAACCACTAAGCCACCATGCTGCCAGATATAATTCAGATATTCAAAAACTTACATGACAAAATATGGCAATACCCATTGTTTAAAGCATTATACAAATAAAATTAAATTGACAGGACACACACAGAATTTTGGGAATGACAATTAGCCTTATCTGCATGTCTTTGGACTGTGAGAGGAAACCACAGCACGCAGAGGAAACCCACCAACCACGGGGAGAACATGCAGACCCCGAGGTGGGAATCAAACTATCAACCATGGAGGTGTAAGGACAAAGCACTAACCACTATGCTACCGTGCACCGCCACCACCACCAGAAAGTAGCAAACTACAGTACATGCACCTACAAATGATCACCATTCAAAGTTTTAAAAACACTTAAGCCATTAGCTAGCTAAGTGAGCTAATCTGGCTAGCCAGAACTTCTGATGTGCTATAGAATGAAATTTCTGTATTTACGTAGATGATACCAGTTGTGTTTAACATCTAAGTGCTACAGCTCAAATGTAATGCTCAGGATAATGTGGATAGAACATCTTTGCCAGTTAAAAACATAGCTAGAAATGATAAATGAACAAGGGCTAGCTAGCTAGCAAACCTAGCAAATATACAGAATTTACATAGCATCTATAGAATTATACTAAACACTGAGTCATCACCCACAGGTTGGCACTGTCATGATTATGACTTCAGTACACCTTATAGCTTTAACACTGTAACACATCCTCTCATATTTGTTTAAAGGGAAATACAAACAGTCAGATCTGTGAACTCTAATCTAATCTCTGTGCATCTAATAAATGCATGTATCTGGAATCTTTTGTCTATTTTTTTTTGTTGCATATGAAGTTGTGATTTATCATATGTAGCCTCTCAGAAATCACTCTCACTCACTCATCATCTATACCACTTAATCCTGTATTCAGGGTCACAGCGGGCCTGGAGTCTATCCCAGGAGACTTAGGGCACAAGGTGGGGGGGCACTCTGGACAGGGTGCCAATCCATCACAGGGCACACACACTACGGCCAATTTGGTAATGACAGTTAACCTAACCTACATGTCTTTGGACTGTGGGAGGAAACCCACCAAGCACGGGGACCAAGCATCCACCAAGAACATGCAAACTCCATGCACACAGAGACAGGAATCGAACCTGGCCGGGAATCGAACCCAGACTCTGGAGGTGCAAGGCAACAGTGCTAACCACTACACCACCGTGCCGCCCCCTCAGAAATCACTGGTTTTAAATTCAAGGTAATAAAGTGAACAAAACTGATTCATTAATCACTTTTTTGATTTGAGTAACATTAATTTATGTGCAAATAAACTTTTCTCATGATTTATACATAACGCTTAGTGTGAATTTGTGTAACCAGCTACATTTACCTTTAGTTATGTAGCATCGAAACTGGACAGTTAAAGACTAGAATACTAGTATTAAATTTGTTTTTGTATTAAAATATTCTTCCAAATATCAAATATCTCTCCCAATTAAGCAATATCACACTCAAGGTTGGCTGGTTATTGTTACGACTATGATCGTGATAATAACCAGATTTGCTCACAGCCATGATGATAACCAGCACAACAGTACAACCTTGAGTGTGATATTGCTTTTATATAACAGTTCCACAAACACCATTTGATATCAACAGATTATGATTTATTTGTTTATGTAGTCAAAAGGTGAGGAAAATTAAAAATGGAGGTGATGGACAGTCCTGTAAATCTCATGTTTCTCTTTATGTTTCCACTTATTCCAATTATAGAATAGAATATCAGCTCCCTTAACCTCTGGATTCCGGGGTGAATCCCAAATAGCGTTAAATAGAAAGCTAGTGTGCCAAAGTTTATAACCACTTGTTCAGCACCACATGTAGTGCCCTTGATCAGGGTTTACAGAGGAATTTGAGATTCAGGCTTGTGTAAGAAGCTTTCTAGATTGCCTAAGATGTAAATAAAACAACATGCAGGCAATGCGGAATGACATAGAAGCAATTATTAAGTTGACTTATTATGGGTTGTTTAAAATGACATAACAATATCAGATCTATTTTATTCCTTGAATACATCTGTGGCTGGTTTTGAATGTGCAATTTGGCAAATAACTGCCCTGTCCTCAGTACTGCATTCCATACTGTACAAGCCTTCTTTTACCCATGTTGCGAATGACACTTAGTGTAATTAATGATTTTAGAACACCTTGGACACTAAGTGATACAATCTTGGTCTGAACTAATTGCTGTATAAAATGCCATTTTTCTCTCATTTTTCTCTAACCCTTTCTAACCTTCTTGGTGACCAAATTGCATATGAAATGGAGCCTCTCCCTGGGGATTAGGGGCACCAGAAAGGGCACACCCTGCACAAGGTGCCAGTCCATTGCAGTTTACAAACATGCACACACTACGGGCAATTTGGAAATTTGGACTACAAACTGGAGTACACATAAAATAAAATAAAAACTCCAAACACCCAGACCCTTGACCCTGGTGGTACTGTACAAGGCTACAGTGCTAACCACCATGCCACCAAAGATATTTTAGACAATAATGATTATGCACTTGATTTGTGTCCCACAATATGTGCACACCCCCGTTACTGAAACTTAATCTGGCCTGGCGGAGAAAGATAAGAAATAATAAGTCACATGTCATAAGGAAATAAAAAAGGAATAAAAATCTTTTCAACCTTGATTGTCTCTCACTCCAATGCAATTCTGTTACTCATTATTGGAGTAAGACAAATAAATTTCAATGTTCTCTTTCTTCATTCATGTAACCAAGTGTGTCTTTGATCTTAACCACAAGGTTATATTCCATGGCTAGGCAAGAAAACATTGACATACATGTTGATTAAAGTAATTAAAGTAAAATATATTTTGACATGATATTTTGGCATCTGTGCCTTTTACCTCTCCTGTGACTCAAAAAAAATGATGCACTAAATATTTTTGTTGTTTGTTTGTAATATGTTTTCATCAAAACTGTCTAAACTATCTCATTTTGCAGCTCAACTGTTATTTTTACAGTATAAGCCATATTATTCAGTTCTGTATGTGATATGCACACACATTTAAATCCCAGTCTGACATATACTAAAATATGACTATTTTAATGTCTGTCCATCAAATATTTCATCATTTGATTATTATTATTATTATTATTATTATTATTATTATTATTATTATTATTATTATTATTATTATTATTTTATAATTCCTTTACATTCAACACTTACATTCAACCCTTACTATAATTTCAAACCTGTCACCAGGTTTTATTTTATTAAAATTATCTTAAATGCTTTTCTGAACTCAGGTGGGTGTAACCTATTATCTTTTTATTATTTTTTTTTTTTGTAATTCATGTGATTATGTGCTTAATTGCGAAAAAAAATTTAACAAACAAACAAATGAATAAATTGTGTGACTACAGAAAAATTGCACAAGATAGATTGCATAGATTCAAGTATGGTCTTATCTAAAATTAAATGCAGTTAAGGTTAATGTAACATCACGTGATGATTAAGGATTTATTAAACAATATTTTAAAACATACGTTCCTAACTATTAGTAACAGGGTTGCACCAAGCATAATACAAAATCATATGAAAAATTTGATGCCTGAGCAGAAGCAATTTATTTGATGGTTAATTACCTGTTTTCTTTCATACATAACAGAAAAAAAAAAGTTTCTTAAAGGTCTTCATCTTTAAATTGTGGAATCCTTCAATTCTGGAATGAGGCGACTATTAAGGCGGATGGTGCGTATAAATGTCTATGCAAGCACATATAAATGATCTTTGTGTTTCTAAGGGAACTTAGCTTTGTTAAACGTGACTCTATTGACAGAGGCTGGTAGTTTCCCTATTTGAATGATAAAAAAGTGAAACCCAAATCTACTGTAACAAACACATTTTGTCTATTTTGTCCCTGACTGTACTAGTCAGGTTCACTATCTAGCTGCAGTAAAGTTATCTAAACAGATTAGACTACAGCATGAGCTCCTAATTTGCAGTGAAACAAAAACTTAATTATAGTTTGATTTTCTTGGTCATATATAAAATAGCATGGACATGATACATGTTGATGGTAGCATGAAGGAACTCAGTAAACGTAAACTCTCTACGTGGAGTTTGTGGAAGAATTAAAGTACGACACAATGAATGTAAAAGATTAGCTGTTGACGCAGTAAATATCAAGAATTGTCATATTTACTCCAGCACATCCAGCACAGTACAGTACAGAACGAAGAACATTTGATAGTGGTTATGACCCTGCTCCTACCAGACAAAGCACATGCTACATGAAAGCTTCAAAGCTCATCAGCAACCATCTTATTCATAAATAATAATAATAATAATAATAATAATAATAATAATAATAATAATAATAATAAGTAGAAGAATGTAATAAGATGATTACGATATTAATACAACTATCTCCCTCCTAACAATTGGTTTTCAATGTGTCTGACCGGAGATGCATTATGCTTTTTATCTCTAGTGTAAATAATGAACATGTAGTTAAAATCTTGTCAGAATACAGTGCAGGTGAAGCATGAAGTAACCAGGTGCAAATGAAGACTTAGTAATGTCATTCTTAAAAAGGAATTTACTCATGTTTGTGTCTCTTATCAATTCGATAGTACTAGAGTGTGGAATGTGTCTTTACCAACAGTATGACTACAATCTGGTAACACTGTCAACCAGAAGGCAGCTAAGCTCTGCTGCAGTACTTATATAGCTAGGTCTAAAAACGAAAGCTTTCTCTCAACTTTGTTCCCATTTTGTGCTTCCCAGTTTTTGTACTTCAGCTGACAATAAAACGACAAAAAGGGAAGTTACTGTAAATGTTTGCGCAGTGAGTACAGAACTATTTTACCAATAGTGTGTACCAATAAACTTGAAGTTACTGGATCAACTTAATTTCTGAGTAATAATTCATAATATTGTGATTGCATGCCATTGCATTTATTTAAAAAAATAATTTATTTATTTATTTATTTTGAATGTGCACATGATAACTAACAAGTGCCTGAATCAAGCAGATGGAGATAGGAGTCTGTAAATAGTCTAAACGATAGATCTTTAACCACAGAACATTCTGGGTCATCACATAATGAGAAGCTGTGAACATTAGAGGATGTCGCACTATACCATGTGATGCATACACCCGTCTTGGAGGGCAAGAAGGAAGTTGACATCAGAAACATTTCTGTTCACTGGCATGCTGCTGTTTTGTCTCAGTCACAATACATTATGTGTTTGACAGTATGTGTGTCCTACTCCTATGTCATACTGATTTCTGTATAAACAAAGATGATTTAATCAAGACAGTCCTTTAGGAGATAATAGTTTAACAATTCAAACTGACAAATGACAAGAAAAAAAGCTCCATGTTGTACTCACCCTCACTTGGAGGTTCTGCTAACCTTGCACCCTTCTTGAACTTCTCAAGGTTGACTCTGGGTGGTCTGTTAGGTTTGCTCGGTGCATTGCCGAGAGCAAGAAGGTTAGTTAATGGCTGTTTTTTCGGGGCTGAAGGATCATTTTTTACTGTCTGTGTGTCAGGTCCAGTTGGTTTGACCTTGTAGCTAGGTTTTTTTCGTGGCACCAAAGGGCCTTGCGATTCTTTCGAGATCTGTGATTTGGGATCATCTTTTGCTTCTTCTGCTTTGTTGAAGATGTTATGGGCAGTACGAAAGCTCGAATGTTTTACATTTGACTGTGGACCTGGTTTTGCTGCCAGATCCTCCTCCTTATCGTCTTCTGGCTGTTGCCGAAGCATGCTGATGGTACTTTTTGGTTTGGGAGCTGCAGGCATTCTTGGGGGGTTAGGGATGGCGTTCACAGTGCTTTCATTGTTCTCAAGTTTGGGGCTTTTGAAAGGTTTGTTTGTTACAATTGGAGGCTTTGGGAATGTGCTCTTGACGTCTGTTATCGGCAGCTTCTGTAATGGTACCTTTGGCTTTGGATCACAGTTATGGGTCGAATCTGGTGGTTTTGGTTTCAAGGGTTTAGCAAAAGGTGGTTTGTTATCTTCATTGGCAATTGCATTTTCAAACCTGCTGGCAAGGGCTTTAGATTTCGAAGGTTCCCATGAATCCGGCGCACTGTTGTTGGAGGCGATGTTCCTCACATAGCTGGGTTTAGGAATGGTGATGTTAGCAGCACCAGCAGGAGCACCACCTGAGAGGCTGGCTTCCAGCGCAGTTTTTTTGGACGGCACCATGGGACCTGATAGGGTTGGGTGGACAGCGGCTTTCGGACGTGTTGTAGTACTTCCTTCCATAGAGGTACCTGCAGTCTGGAAACGAGCCAGAATGGCCTTCACATCTGATTTGTTGTCCTGCTAATTGGGACCACAAACCAAAAGTAACAGGATAAGAAACAGAAATAGGACAAAGTTATTTGTATGGTCATTTTGTCATTTTTAGAAACATACTTCTTCATTTACTCAGTAATAATACATTAACAGATTTACACACTGAAGGAATAGGTCGATAAAAAAACTGAAATAAAATATGTGAGAACAGCATCCATTAGTGAAAATTTCCAGGGCAAGACTAGGTAGTAAATATCACACATCAAAAATCTTGCCTCATGGATTTTATACTGTACCATTAGATTTTTGGCCAAAGTTTCATCTAATTTGCCATCAACATATTATTAGCATTCATCAGCTGCAAGTGTTGTATTTCTCTACTTCTCCACAATTTCTCTACTCATCCCTGTCCTTTCCCAAATTTATGCTATATGCCTATGTTCCCTATGTGTATTATGCCACCTCATGTTCATAATCATACTGTTTATAGTAGCTAATGTTTCATTGCCAACCACTGCAAAGTGCTTTGGCAGATCAGTGGCATTTAAAGTTTAATGAAAATGCAAGCTAATATTAACCCTATTACAGAATTCATGTGATGAAAATGGATTTTTACCTGCTCTTCTGAATTAAGATGTCTCCTGGATGAATTACTCTCTGTTGGGTTCACCGAACTACAAGTCTGACCGTGATCACACAGGAACTGAGTATATTAAACACCTTAAACTATTAGCAGGAAGCAGTGCAGCGTTCAGCCAATGGCAAATGTGTCAAATGTGAAACCTTCTCTGGTTTCTGCAGATGTCCTGCCTACGAGAGAGATATCACTCTCTTCTGTGTCTGTGTGTGATTGTTGTTTTTGCAGCAGGAAGAAGTAACTTGCTTGTGGAGCCCTAAAAGTCTGAACAATGGAACAATATGTGTGTATGTGTGTGTGTTTGGACAAATTATTTTTATTTCCTTCTACATTGTAAAACAATGCTGAAGACATTCAAAAATATGCAATGATCTCCTATGGACAATTGATATTGATATGTGTCTGCTACTGTTACTGTGCTCTGTAAAGCCTTCATAACAGCTCTAATCTGAGGTGCTGCTATTTGGTGACTTTTGAGTCTGGTAACTCTAAATGAACTTCTCCTCTGCAGCAGTAAGTTTTGGTCTTTATTTCCTGTGATGGTCTTCATGTTTCTTCGTGGCTTCATGTTTAATAGGTTTTGCTAATACACTTCACAATACTATTGTTGCAGGAACAGAATTACCTAATTACTAAACTACCTAATTCTTTATGTCTTAATTTCTAGTTAAAAAACAAACAAACAAAAAAAATCAGTATTGATCAAAAATGTAGAAAATAAATCCAAAATTATGCCCAAACTTTATTTTGACTGGTACTATGTATAGGGCCTGGAGCCTATCCTAGAGACATTGAGCATGAGGTGGGGTCCAACCTGGACAGGATGCCAATCTATCGCAGTGCACATGACACACACACACACAAACTACACTATATAGTGCCATTCAGAGGTTTGGTTTAAAAAAACTAAAAACTAAAAATAAAAAAAAGCCAGGCTGAACCAGGCTGGGGCTACAGAAGGCTCCATTTCTTTTTGATGTCAGTGGTTCCACTATTTTGGGTTGTTTATTACTTATTACCTAGAAGGCTATGACTGGAACAAAATGGGGAAGAGTGGTGATAAGGAATTGGTAATTGAGAAACACCAGTCATCAGTAAATGGTCGTTGGAAGCATGACATGTGCACGTGCACCTCAGTCAGGCTTTACACACTGGTGGTGAGGCAAGTGAACCTACTCTCTTAACTCATGTAACCAGCAGCTATGATGTGAACTGAAGACCTATATAGAGTGTAGCACAGTTTTTTTTCAAAAGGTACTGAGGTTGTCAGTTTGCTCTTTTCAAAATGAAGTCACTAAAAAGGTTTTTTTCTTAAAAAAAAAAAAAAAAAGGGCACCACACCTACTGATAAGTTCACCAAGCCTGCCAAACAGAGAAAGAGAGAGATTTCGACAAAACCAAAGCAAGGAAAAGATGGTACCGGTTACAGTACTTTATGAGTTTTCATTGTTGAAACCAGTTTGCCAGGTTCCTTTTAATTTTAACTTTCGAATGACATTTTGGAATATGTGAGTATGAATGAGGATTGTTGGTGCTGTTGTCATGCACCTCTTCATCATCTCCTGGCAGCAGATCAGAAAGCCTGACATTGTTTCTATGTTGGCACTGATAGCCAGTTATCAGGTTTGGAGTGGTGGCTGGACAGGTGCACTGACACACCCTGAGTAATGAGCAGTGCAGGTCTGGGAGCAGACCTAACACAAGGAAGTACAGATAAGCTCAGGAAAGATATTCTTACACTGCTGAATACAAACAGAGCTTTTAATACTCAGCGAACTGAGCTGAGAAGAAAGCAGAAGTTTTCTGTTCTACATAGGAACAGGCATTAGTCAACATCAATTACACTATCACTATTGCTATAACGAGAGCGGGTAGTTCACTTCCTGTAACCTGGATGAAGCATGTTTGAGTCACAGCATAGTAAAATAAATATGCTCCTGGTCTGACGGAAACTTTTTCATGTAAATACCTGACCATGTCCTGCTTGCTGTGGTATCCTTGTTCTGCCTGCTTTGCCGGTATCAGTGGTTAGCCACATGCATAAACAGAGTGAATTCTCACATTTCAAGCGCTGTGGTAGCTTGGGTTATATTTAAAGAGGAAATATAAAAAATAAATAAATAGAAACTGGCGGTTTTTATAATCTTTTGTAATCTATAAGGGCACGATACAAATCAAGAGTAAAAAGACCCAGCTCTCTATGTCCTGTGCTTCTGCAATGTCCCCCTTTAAAATTAGGGTTCATGTTTACAATGCCATAGAAAATTATATAACACATTCAATCTATACAACACACAACATACAGTATAATCAGGAACATGTACAAACATTTTAAGAGGCTGTTGCTCTAAACTGAAAAATTGGTATCCCCTCCCTGGTTTTTAGATGTCACCCATCTGCATCAACTTAAATATGGTCATTTGACTAACCACAAATTTATTCCAAATATGTTTTTTAAATTTAAAAAAATGTATGAAATGAAAAAAAAAATGCAATGTGATTGTCTAACATATTATTGCAGATATATATTTTTCTAAGTTAGTTACTGGAAGCAACAAATGAATTGGCATTTTGACTTAACAGTGCCATCTATCAATTAAAATGTAAAAAAACGTATACCTGTATGATATGATTTCAACATGCCATAATGCTTCTTCATTTAGTTATTTCTTTTAGAAATATGCAAAGCAGTCAGGCTTTGAGGAACCATTTTGAAAATAAATAAATAAATAAATAAATAAAGCCACAATATCTAAATTTAAAACTTAAACTCGTCAACCTATGAATTGTTTTTGTATAAATCATGTAAAGTAAATTTTTTAACATACAGTATTTCTCTGTCACCCAAAATCAAGTAATTGATTGTACTCATATATATCATATCTCCATGAATAAATACCATTGAATGTCTGGTTTACAATAATAAACATTTCTTTCAGGAACATAATCACAAATGCTGCATTGGACAAAAAAGTACTGGTGCGCTTTAGGTCTAAAAATGCAACATCCTAAACAATCTGCAAAGTTACCATAGTTTAACTTCTTTTAATCTAACAAGAGCTTTCTTTTAGAATTTGCCATATACACTGCATGGATAAAAAAAAAAAAAAAAATTATTGTTTCAATTTAAATAAACATTTGGTTGGATAATTATTGCAGTGATTAACATGTTTCTGCAACAATTCTTTTAATCCTAACTGGTGCAATGAGCAGCTTCTCATTTCTTAAAAACTTTTCATATTACTGACCTGCATCAAGCTAAGAAAATAACTGAGACTGATGAAATTGGCTTAAGAACTGTTGAAAATATTATTAAAATCTGAAAAGATATTGCCAAACCATCAAACTCATGGAAGATGTGTGACCATGAATAACAGTAATTGGAGATTGGAATTGAAAATGCTTGGTGAGGAGAAAAGATCCTGTGGTCCAGACTGACCCTATGCCAGAGTGATGGGTGCATCAGACTATGAAAGGAAGCGCAAAAAGTCATACACCTCATGCATAGCGCCCACCGGACAGGATAAAAACGTATTTCAGGAAAACTTGCAGTAACCGTAGGATTTACAGTGAAAAACTGTAATTAGTTTTAAGTTTTAAGTTAAGTTAAGCCTTTATTTGTCACATATACATTACAGCACAGTGAAATTCCTTCTTCACATATCCCAGTGTAAATGGGGTCAGAGCGCAGGGTCAGCCATGATACAGCGCCCCTGGAGCAGGTAGGGTTAAGGGCCTTGCTCAAGGGCTCAACAATGGCAACCTGGCTGAGCTGGGAATCGAACCACCAATCTTCCGATCAGTAACTCAGTGCCTTAGCCCTCTGTAGGTAGAATTTCAGTAGAATTTAAGATATACTGTATTTATGATAAAAAGGAAAACATTATTTTGTCTTTGTAAATTAAAGCATTATGGGTATGACATTATGTGTTATGGATGTAGCATATAAACTCTCAGAGAATGTATTTGTTACCAATATACTGAACCATCAGTTCATGTTTTACTAAACCCTTGTTGATAGAGTTTAAAAATCAGAATAATATCTGTCCAAACTTTTTCAAAAATAGGAAACTAGTGCATACTGTATGCCCTTCCTCCGTTCTTTAACTCTTTCCTTCCCTTTTATTCTAAATAAAATGACCCCTTTTCTGTAAGACCTCGCCTCGTGTCCGCTTCTTGTTGCCAGTGTGCCAAACCGGTTACAAAATACATGAACATATTTGACACCACTCTGCAGTGTGCACTTAAAAACAACTATATGTATGCCTAAAACGCTTAAAAATGTCCTCCCTGATATTTGTATATTTGATTTTAAGAATTTAAATATTGTTTTGCTGAGTTTATTTTAAAAAAAAAATCATGGGATCATGCTGATGTCCAAGTATTGAATAGATTTTGATGGATTTTGATTATTTGATTTAGGTTTGTATTCATCGATTAGTATAAAAGTACTCTTAATAGTTTCTTAACAGTAAAATCAGAATGCTTAGCAATGTAACTTAGTATACATTGATGTAGCTATATCTTCTAGATCTCAGCGGGTGTGCTAAAATGAGGCTTTCACAGAATTGCTGAATGAATTCACTGTGGTTCTTTATAAAAAAAAAATAGTTCAACAGCTTTTACATATTTAATGGTTTTTCCTTAGTTTAAATAGTTTCCTGTCTGCTTTGTGAAATAATTATAGGTTTTATCTGTATTTGTTACAACAAAAATCTTTAAATAACCAGTTCTGATTTTTTAAAAAGATTGTAATAACCATTATAATTACAACAGTTCTGAGCTGTAAAAAGCATGGTTATGAACCGTAATTGTTACAATGTAAACCCTGGAATTTGACAGGTATGCACTGTTCTTATACCAGCATAAACATGTTAATTAGACAGTTATAAATGGTAAAAAAAAAAAAAGAAAAACTATTAGAATCCGTAAAATATACAGTATAATGAGTGCAATTCCCTACAACCAATAAAGTTGCAACCATTTTTTTTTTTTACGGTAAGGTTCTGGCAACCACAGCTGCTTGTTTTTTACTGTAAAAGTTACGGTTTATTTTTTACAGTGTGCGGTTGCTTCAGTTAGTCAGGTCTAGGCTCAGCAACATCATGTGGCAATTACAGTAAATGATGTCAGCTGACTACCTGAATATACCGAATGACCACATCTACTGTATGGAATTTTTCTTCCCCCTGATGGCACTGGGAAGACACAAGTGCACAAGATTCACCAGGCTTAAATAATGAGAGTGATCCTCAGAGCTCGAGCAATTAATTTCTCACATAAATTCGCCACCACAGAGCCCTGACCTTTAAAAGACCCCCATTAACAATCTCAGGATCTCAAGATCTCAGATAAAAATGAACTCCACTCTGGACAGAAATAATGTTATAAATGTAGTGCTGTTGCTTAAGGATGTTGAAACAATGCCAAGGCAAATGTAGGCAGTAGTCAAAATTTAACGTGTTTCAACAAGCAGCTTATTCTTTTGGCTGGGCAAGTGTAGCTACATGTATATTAGCCAGCTAGTTAGCAAAGATTGCTTTATGTGATGATACTGTAGGTTAAAGACATTCCTGTTTGATGTGCTGCAAGCATGAAAAGCTTTTCATTGTTCAGCAGCATATGCGTAGCTTTTTCCTTCAGAGATTTTTTTCACACTGGATATACATGTATCATTTGTTGTTTATTATTTCCACAAATGTAAAAGACTTTCCAGTAACCCTCACTCATATGTGTGCTACAGTATCACATGGTAGGGGCGCATTGCATTGATTTCTGTTGATATCACAATTTAATTTGGGTTAACTTTAGCCATCATGGGCTATTCCTAATTATATCTCTCACAACAGCAAACATTTTTGTTCTTGTTGTTGTTGTTTCTTGAGGTTCAGCTCAGCCAAAAGGGGCTAAATGGGTACTTGCCTGGGCAGCTTTAACCCAGTCATGTGCACATCCATGTAAATACTGTTATAGGATTATAATTTATGATGGATTCACAGGATACACCTGTGGCTGAAGACTTAAAGTTACCATGCTATCACAAAGCAATATTAATATTAATATTAAAATATCCTTTTCTAAACATGTACTTACAGAAAACCATAATCAGTTATGTCTTTTTGATTAAAAAACATATTTTGTTGATCCGTTTTGAATAGTTTAAGCTTATATAAAGCATCCATCGTACGCATGCTTGTGAATATGTTACTACATAAAGGAACACACATGAACTATTAGAAAAACAAGTTCATAGTAATATACTGTACTGTACACCTGTGATTTGTGGCTACACTACTGTCAGGCATGCTGGTATAGTAAATTCAATTAACACCTTTTGACCAATCAGAGTTAAGAATTCAGCAGCACGAATCTTTAGACTTGAAACCAAAGTGAAAGAGCTTTGTTAAAGAAGAACTGCTCGAGCCTTTATCTAAAACACAATCATTTCCTTAAATAAACTAATCATAGAGGCTTTCAACACCCTTCTGCTTATGAGTTAACCCCAAACATTGGTAGACTTTTGTAATGTGCACATTGGTACAGTCTTTGGTACACATGAACTGAATCATTTTAAGGAAATAAGATAAGGGCCATTGCAGTATTTTCTAAAACTGGTTCCATGTTTGCATGTTAACATTTAAACATTACAGCAATATCAGTACGCAACCCAAATACCTGTCTGCCATTACAATTGACCAAGTAGAAGCTTTTTGTGTATATGAGAATGAAGTCAGACTAGTACATGCACTGGAAGTGAGTACCGAGGTTGAGAACTGTAAGATGAGTAGATAGTGTTAAAAGCAAAGAGGAACACTAGTTGATGAAGCAAGCAGAAAAGGCTTTTCTGGCTTACACAATACTGTTTGATATTGCAAAAAAACTCCCCAGAACTTACAAACCAGTTTCGACTAGTCACTTGTCATGTTCGAAACATAAATATATGTAAAGAGAAGAAAAATATATGTATACATTTTGGTCATGCAAACAGTAATTTGACAAAACGTCCTTTAGGCAAAGTGGCTTCATCAAAATCCACCTATAATTTATGTCAAGACAAAACAAGGACCATAAGAATCTCAGCAGTACAAGTACAAGTCCCCTGTAAAGACACTGTAAAGCCCAGCATTGAGGACCTGCTCCCAAACAAAAGAGAAAAAAATCTTTAAGCTTTACTTACCATATTGGTCGTGGGCTCCTGCTGTGTCTAATTTATAAACTTATTGCACTAGCTCTGCTCTGTATGTGTGTGTGTGTATGTGTGTGTGTGTGTGTGTGTGTGTATGTGTGTGTGTGTGTGTGTGTGTGTGTGTGTCTAACCGTCTGTCTGCCTGTATCTGCGAGAAAGACTGTTTGTCGTCTCACCAACAGACACTGCTTGCTACTTCCCCTCACAGCTGATGGACTGCAGCGCACATGAAAACCTATCACTTGCTCCATCTCTGTCATTTGCCTATCCCAGACTGAGCTTCTGTTCTTTCCAAAGACAGACAGCAGACACGCTATATTTCCACTGCACCAACTTTACTGCCTCTTAGGACTTTTAAAAAGAAATACACACTAAAGACTACATACAAGCTTTAGTTATTGAATATTAACTATTTAATACTTGGGCATATCGTGGAAATATGTAGGTTTATATGTATTTATAGTACTTTCCCTTATAAATTAGCTTTTTACAGTACATGCTAGACCACTTATAACATACTCTACTTTTATTACTGTATTGGGCTTGCAGATATTAATACTTGTTTTAACATATTAAATCCTCCAGACTTTCATTTCTACATGCATAATTCCTCTTCCCATCTCAAGCACTGCATTAATTCCAGTCCACATTCACAGATACCAATTATCCCATTTGCAATGAGAATGATGCCCTGCACCCACAAAAAGGCCAGGAACTGTTTAGTAACTGTGCTTAGATGATGCCATAACCTGTAACCTGTAATAGCAGTACTGAGAGTACAGATGTACTGACCACGAAACAAGCCGCTGCTAGGACAGAGAGATTTCTTGATTCAAGTAAAAATAAATGATCAGACTTTACGACTCGGTTACTTGATCATGCAAGCAACTGACATTTATCAAATTTTAGCGCTCATTACTCATTAGGAGTTGTATTGTTTTTCCCGCAGAAAATTTACACCAAGTGGCTGATCATTTTGTTGAACACTTTCAAATTTAATAATGATCTCTATTTCTAAGTGATGAGACACTTCAAGAGTGTGGGTGGATGTTACATAAATGACAGCACTGTGTGCATTGCAAGTTGTACAGAATCATTGTGATATGATATGATATGATAACATAACATAACATAACATAACATAACATAACATAACATAAAATAACATAACATAATAATAGCTGTAAAGGCTACACCTTAATAATAGCTGTAAAGGCTCCTTATCCTAGCGTATTAAGCAAAAACCAAGGTTCTGTTGTATAGTATGTGTTGTGTCCAGGACTAACACTAATTAATCTCACTGTGGTACCAGACTTAGCATACAATAAGCCTTAGAATTGTAAAAGGATTGTAAAAGGATAACAATGTACTTTTTATAGCAGCACTTCTTTAAGTGTATTCCTCTCATACCAAAGTTTTTTTTTGTATTTATTATGGATGGATGTAATTTATTTGCTGTACATTTGTTCTTTATTATTGGTAGATTTGCTTATTTTCTTTCGCATTGAATGAATTAGATAAACCAGTTTAACTACCTGGTGAAAATGGCACAGCAAGATTTTTTAACAGGATAGATAACTAAGAAAAGAGAGCAGAAGTTGGGTATGCAAGCGTAGCCTCAGCCACTTGGGGGAAGTGTTCTTCTTAAATAATAAAAAAGTACATTTCTACGTTTACTAGCCACATGGGCTTGCTCTATTGTAAGAATACAAGCATTGTAAAAACTTGGCAAAACAGTAAGCAACTGTATAACATGTTTACATAAGCAAAATCGTGAGTACTGTAATATCATACCCAGTATTAAAAAACACTATAATAATCCAGCACATTTGTTTATTTAGAAGGATACAACTGTGCTGAAGGTCTTGTCCAGAACCTAACTACGGCAGTTGTCCAGAGCTAGTTAAAGGGTACTTGTTAATAACTTTTAAGGAATTTTTAGACATTTAAAAGACATTGAGTGTAGTTGCCACCTTGGCAACACAAAAGGAGGCCGGGAGTCCATCACAGGTCGAGCCAACCAGCCACAGTTCCAATTTTCCTGTACAGCACATCTAGGCCAGTGCTTGAAACCCAGCCTATATCCACTGAACCTGAGCTACAACCTTGTCACTCTGCTAAGATTCTCTAGTCCACTCATTATTACTTTAGCTGATGCTTTGAGTAGATTCTCCTTTTTTGAACAACAATGGACTTTTTATAGCAGCACTTCTTTAAGCGTATTCCTCTCATACCAAAGTTTTTTTGTATTCATTATTTATTAAAGAACTTGTTATACTTTTTATCTCTTTATACTTACATTTCAATATTTAAAGTTGTGGAACACCTGTGAAGCAAGTTAGTTCCTGTTCTCATTTGTATTATAGTGGGGGAAAAAACAGCAATTCCTCCCTATTCCACCAGCCTCCCCTTTTTTTCTCTCTCAAAAAGAATGAAGTCTCAGTTCTCCAAATTTCTAATACAAATGAAGAAATGGTTCATATTAACAGTGTAGTCTGAACTTGGTTGTTGACAAGCCGTGTCTACTTTCAGAAATGAAAGCTACAATGAAAGCCGTGTCTACTTTCAGAAATTCAGCTATCATAGTGAAATGATGTGACTACTTCAAATCACTTGTTTATATTAAATACCTTCCTTTAAAATGACACAGTGGGAGTGAATGGTGCCACATTGTCTACTGAGACAAACACTCGTACAAACACTGAGTGTAGCCCTGCAATAGAAAGGTTCAGAGCTAACGCTAAGCAGCCAATTTACACCTGTGAATTTACATCTGGCAGCTGTTATAGGGAAAGCAGTGGGTACTTCAATACCCACTGTTATACATTGTATTTTAGTACATTACTACAGTATTTATAGTGGGCAATAGTAGAGCCTTGTGATAATGCAGCAAACAATTCGAAACTGTTTTCTCCTAATTTGTCTTGGTTGCATATGGCTGTACGTTATGCACCCAGATGTGAAAAAAATGAGACGGACAACATTTTTAAAAAGGCCATCTGAATGTTTTTAATTAACATGCTTTTCAAAAGGTTATTGGTTAGAACTGGATATAGATGTTTTTCTGCAACAGGCTATAAAGTGCCTAAAGATATCATTTTAAAATTGTTTGTTTATGTAACAACCATTTCACTCAGCACTCACCATCACCAGTATACTAATCACCAGCCTGGTCATCTGTCATCATGATCATCTGTTTCTCACTGGTTCCTGCCTTAATTTAGATGTATTTATGATTCATAAGTCACTATGAGACTAAGTAAAACATTCTTCTGAAACTGGTCAGGTACAGGGATTGGATTGAAAATGAGAATCCATACAGTCCTTCAGGAAGCCTAGAGAACTATTCCTTAAGACTACATTAAAACATAAAGAAATGACCGGTGGCTCAAGACTTTTGCACTGCACTCTATATTAGCCACGTGAAAAAGGCAAATGCAGTAACAATTTGCTTTCAAATGCTACCAAATTGGTTTAGGCCTATGTCTATGAATCAAATATATTTATATCGCAATGCTGATGCTCAGATGTTGGTTGATCTTTTATAGCAGCAGCTCTGACAGAAGGGGTCAGAGATTTTTGTATAAATAATACAAGGAGGGAGGATGACAGCAATCACATGCTTTCTCTGAGGTGCAAACTGCTGCACACACTGGTAGGGGAATGGGAATCAAGCACAGACACATGATTGACTATTGCAATTATGATTGACATGAGTGTGTACTATCCCTTTGAGAGTGCCTGACTGCAGATGGCTGTAGCAGGATTCAATCTCATGACTTCTGGATGACAGAGCAAATGTGTTTTTGTTGTACCACTCAGGCCCATATGCACGATTGGCACAGAATTGGTTACATCTAAGACTGATTGGGCAATTATTGGTCACAGCTGATTAAGCCGACCAGTCCGATCAGTCTTTGAATTATCCCCATAAACAGATTTTTGATAAAGAGTATACCATTATTATTAAAAGTTTATGGAAGCAGTTTACAGTGTCAGTGCTTTGGCTAACATTAAATCACTCTCACTCACTCATTCACTCACTCACTCATCGTCTATACCGCTTTATCCTGTATTCAGGGTCACAGGGGCCTGGAGCCTATCCCAGGAGACTTAGGGCACAAGACGGGGTGCACCCTGTACAGGGTGCCAATCCATAGCAGGGCACACATACACATACACTCAGTCATACACACATTCACACACTATGGGCGACTTGGGATCACCAATTAGCCTAATCTGCATCAGTCTTTGGACTGTGGGAGGCAACCAGAGTACCTGAAGGAAACCCACTAAGCATGGGGAGACCATGCAAATTCCATGCACACAGAGACGGGATTCAAACACGGACCCTGGAGGTGCAAGGTGACAGTGCTAACCACTATACCACCGTGCCACCACATTAAATCAGTAACTTTTTTCAATATAAAAAAATAATGTAATTGGGGCGGCATGGTGGTGTAGTAGTTACCACTGTCACCTTGCACCTTCAGGGTCAAGGGTTTCATTCCTGTGTCAGATCTGTGTGCATGGTCTCCCCTTGCTTTGTGGATTTCCTCCAGGTGCTCTGCTTTCCTCACACAGTCCAAAGACATGCAGATTTGGCTAATTGGTGTTCCCAAATGGCCTGTAGTGTGTGAATGAGGGTGTGAATGTGAGGGTGTGAATGTACTGTATGTGTGTGCCCTGAGATAGATTGGTGCCCTGTCCAGTGTGTACTCCATCTTGTGCCCTAAGTCTCCTGGGATAGGCTCCAGGCCTCCACCCCGACACACATACTTGTATGTACACAAATAAATGTTCAGTTCCTTAAACTCAATATTTGCGCAGCACCAAATGAGAAATATGAGATAAATGTACCATTTAACTTGATGTTATAATTGTTTTCTGAGGTGAGACCAAATACACATTTCCACCACAGTTAGTTGGTTGGTTCACATACAGTATATATTATGATAGCAGCATATAACGGTTATACTTGACATGATTTTCATGTAGAATTCAGCCTATAATAATTAGGAAGCAGGCAATAACTTTTAACGTTGCGACTTTCCCAATATTTCACTTGCCACTTAGCATTTTTTATGATGCAGCAAATGACTCTGATTCATATGGTTTTGAACTTGTTTGTACTGTCAGTCCTCTGATCGATGGTACAGGTAGCTGTCATCGGCCTCTCTTGTATATCCATGGTAAGAACCGGCCCCAGCACCAACACTGTCTTCGGGACAGTAAATACCAAGAGTCTGCTGAAGCTTCTGTTCTTGTTGACGTAACTCCATGGAATCCACCAAGTCATAGATATTAGACAAAGTCCACATTGATGTTGGAAACCAGGCCTTGACCTCACCATCCTTCCCTACTACCAGCATGCTGAAGTAGTCAGTGGTGATCTTCAACTGGTCTCTCAAATTTCTCACCATGTCTGGAGACAGCTTATCTTTTTCAGTCTGACTTTTGCCTGCAGAATGAGAGAGAGGTTAGTATAAAAAAATCACCCAATCATTCATTTAGGTTTTGCACTGATAAAAATATGAACCTACCATTCAGTGGAAACAGCTCAACAGACCCTATAGCCTCAGTTCCTTTTCCTACAAGTTTTAGCAACGCAAAGTGACGGATACCTGTAAAGTAAAAATACAAAAGGGTTTGGTTCCTTTTTCATAGTTTACATACTTCTAAGCATGCTCACAGGCCTTGTGTAAAGCTCCGTTAGATGTAGACCTCAATAAGTACCTCCATACCAATTTATCATTCTTAAAATAATATATGTCCTTTAAATCCAAATTACCGCTATATTGAATAGCCTCATTGGAACTACAGTATTTTGGTAACATTGTATGTAAAGCAGGGATACATGCTGCACCAATCCAATGGCACATACACAGATAATACCTTGAGATATTTTAACTTAACTGAGGTACCTACTAGAGATGGGAATCACTGGGAATGGGAATCAAAGACCAGCTGATATTATGTGATAATTCAATATTATCATGATACCTTAATTTCTGATGGTCATGTAACCATTGTTGCCATTGGAAGGCACATCAACACATTATGTTTTTTTTGGTTTTATGTTTTACATTTATATTTAGGTATTGGGATGACGCCCTTTCCAGAGCGACTTACATTTTTATCTCATTATACTTCTGAGCAGTTGAGGGTTAAGGGCCTTGCACAAGGGCCCAACAGTGGCAACTTGGTGGTTGTGGGGTATGAACCTGGGACCTTACGAACTGTAGTCCAATGTTTACCAGGTATTTACCAGGAATTAGTCTGATAATGTGTTTTATAGCTATTAAATAGATACTGGAATTCAGATTAAAATAAGTAACTGTAATTCTAACACCAATTCCTACCCATCTGACACTCCTGTCCATTAAGGGCTTGAATTTGCTGTTGAAAGGAATAGTCATCTTCAGTGGGGGCAGAGATGATCAAAAGTCGCCTTTTGGACATAAATCTGAAACATATGTGAGATAAAAAAACAAGATTTGAACCATCAGCTGTGAAGGTTACACCTGGCGTACACTTTTTATGTTGTTATATACTGTACACAGTACATATTAAACCACCAGCTTCTATTTGTTCACCTGAGCAGGGAGTTCTCGGCCTGTTTATTGTCCTCAGATGGAGAACAGGCAGAAGGAGTGTTGTTCTCCTCTGCTTTCTCCAGCCACCGTGACTGGAAGGTGTCGATGTAATTTATAATAGTTGATGGGGCTGTTGGTGAATTAAATACCTTCCCAAGCTGAAATCACAAACTCACATCACATATCTCTGGAAACTCAAGGCCTGATGATGATGGATAACAGAAATTACCCTTACATTAGGTCTCAGGTCATAGTCTGTCACAGCCATAGAAAACTCTTTAGATTCAAGTCCATATTCTTTGCGGATTTGACGGATCAGTTCAGGATTTCTGATGTTGTCTGGCAGTGAGCCAAGTCGAGAATCTCCATCTGTTTAAAAGTGACATTTAAATTAGATTTAATTGTGTCATGAAATGTTAACATTTTTATTATTTAGTGTTTCTACTTTTAAAATAATCTTTCCAGTAACACTGGTTCTAAATAGCAAATCAGACAAACGGAAAATAACAAGAACCAATAAAAAAAGATTTTGTTCTGTCCAAACTACATGCAGTTATGAACTTAAGAATTATGTACTGTTACTGTCACCCAGTGTTAAACACTGAAATTGATCAATTTACAGTAAAACGGTCCAAAAATGTAATCCAAAGCACTCATATATCAAAGCAAATTTCCCCTTAAAAAATAATGGAGATGATACATTCCACACCCCAAAAATATTGATATCAAAATGATTAGAAAATATAAATTATTATCATACTTAGATTATTTCCCTGTGAATTAGTGATTACTATAGAAACGTGACGTTAAAAAGAATTATCTCCCGCACTGTTACAGCCTTTTTAACCTTTCCTTCACAGAGGCTGTCGTTACACATGGGGTCACAATGTTATAGTAAACAGTATACGCGTGCATTTCTGAAGATATTACTTTGTCTTATACCACAGTAGTCTCGCACTCACTTCAATATGTAATATATTAAATAAGTTTAGGTTTTAGATTGTTTATCATTTACATTATAGCAGCTATAAACCGTACTTGCAGTTAATTGATCTTGTAATTGATAATACCAAAAACCTCTGACTGTTATAAAGCACTAGCGCTGGAGACTCCTTCCATATATATTTTTTGCAAAATGACAGCACATTTGTTTAAAGCCACTTATTATTATCATGCTTAGATTATAAAAATGAATGTGCTAACAATACCCCATAGTGATAACTAGACCATTGCTACCTTGTTGATAGTGTTGCAGTCTAAGTGTGGGGCTTTGCTCTGAACCCAGGATGGACAACACTGTAATTTTCCGTAAGGCCAAATCACAGCTGTGCAGCTCATTATCATCTCTTTGTTGGATATATTGGCTTGAGAGCTCACTGGGGGAAGAAATTACCTACAACATAAATAGCACAAAACAGCATATAGTAATTGGGGTACAATATTATATATACAGGACTGCACACGTCTTTAGCCAAATCTCTCTTTTATTTTGTTGAATGAATTAAATCATGTGACAGGCTGTGAAGTTAAAAATTAAAAAATTAAAATTGTTGTTTATGTAAAGTAGGAGCAACCTCGTTTCCCCTCTCATCTGTTCCAACCACTCAGTACCGGCCTGATTATCTGTCATCATCTGCACCTGTTTCTCACTGGTTTATGCCTTTATGCAGTCAGTTGGATTTTATGCTTAAATGATTAATAGGTCACTGTGTGGCTAAAATAAACAAAAAACGTTCCTGCAAATCTGCTCAGGTACAAGGACTGGACTAAAAAACTTGCCAAACATTAGTGCTAAAAAGTCCTTCAAGAACTATTCCTCAAAACTACATTCAAGAAACATGGGCTCTTTGGAAGCAAAATACAAAGAAATGAGGGGTGCACCATGTCTTTGGCACAGTACTGGTATAGTTTACACAGCACAACAATGCAACTACATGTGCATACAGTATGTGTGGACACTAGGTAGCACAGGGTCAAAGAAATAAGCTTAATAAGCTTAATAAGCTACTATTAGCTACTTGCATGAACATAGAAAGTGAATACATGTTATGCCAGCATATGTCAAAAAACTACATGCATGTCAAATCCACGTAAAAAAAAAAAAAAAAAAAAAAAATCAGTGATGCTTCATACATTTCATAGTAGGCTTGAATGCAGAAGGAATTCATTTTTACCGATAAATAAAGAGATAGCACTGATTGATGTTTTTAGATGTCATTTGGAGATTGATGCATTAAAAGTGTCTAAGATTATCTTAATTTTCATAAAAAAAACATCTTATTTCTCTGTCAGTAAATTATAATTTGAATACTAATTAAAATTTATGAAAAAAAATCATTTTCAGTCCAGTCCCTGTACCTGACCAGTTTCAGAGCAATGTTTTTTGTTTGTTAAATCATTCAATATTTGTTAAATCATTCAAGCATAAACAACAACAACAACAACAAAAACATTAGCAGTACATAAATCAGATCTAAGCATGTGAATGTGAAGTTAGATTGCAGATTTGAAACAAATTAAATACAGTAATTATGCTTTTTAAGCAAGTACACACCAATATAAACTTACAAGGAGTCTTCTTTGGCCCTTTAGTTTTTCCATAAACTCTCTGAGAGCTGTTTTCTCTTTATTGTCTGCTTCCCGTTGTGACTTCTTTCCTCCTCTTTTCCCTTTTTTCTTTTTCTTGTCCTTCTCCTTTTTCCCCTTGCCTTTCGATTTGGATGGGTCACCGATTTGCTCTCCTTTAGTCTCTGTTATTGAACTCGTTCTTTCATTCCCTTTATCATCGTATTTCTTCTCCACTTTCGCTGCTGTGTTTTCTCCTGCACCTCCAGGGCTTTCTGTTCGACTGTCACGCTTGAGCTTCCCCTCCTCATTTGCCTCAGTCTTGGGAGCTGAGGTCACCTTGCCGCCACCACGATTTCCAGACGTTTTACGGATGACAAATCTGGAGCGTCCGCTGAGAATATCCTGAACTTTGTTTCTGATGGCTGCCTTTTTATCTTTAGTTTGTTGCTGAGAAGGAAATATGGATGTAACATTTCCCTGGTTTTGAAGGCTGACGATCCTTCTCTTCTTCCCACCATTCTGCTTGACTACTAACCTCTTTTTAGTAATCTTGCATCTCTGAAGTAACCCTTTCCTTGCAACTATCTCCAGCTTGCGTGCAGGGAGGTTATCAATAACCTCTAAAACAGCCTCCACACGCACTGGGTAAGGAAACCTCTCACCAACCTTTAGGTTCTTCTTTAGAATCAACATGGAGAACATCTGGTGTTCCAGTTCCAGGTAATGAAGCAATTTTGTCACCATGTCTGAATCCAGAGATTGCTCTGTGGCCTGTCCCTCCATGGTTGTGCGTCGGATTTTGCCTTCCATCATTGCATTCTGAATAATGGTTACAATGAGGGTATCTCTGTCTGCTAATCGGCAGTTCAGCCCTTCAGACTCCTGGATCTGTTTCTCCATCATGAGTAAGTAGTTATCGCTGTATGATGGGGCAGTTATCACCCATAAACGCTTTTTCCCTGAAAAGTCAGCCAAGAAGTCGGCCTCTGCAGGTCCTCCAGGTTCTCGTACTCCAGCTTCCATTGCTCCAGCATGCTCCCGAGGGCCCACAGGTTCATCTCTTGTTTTCGACCGTTGTCTGTTCTTGCCTGTTTTCGCTGACAGCACTGTGCTGCAACTAGACAAGACAAGTCCAACTAGAACTATCCACACACGCTGCATTCCTCAGACGTGCAATCACACTGTCACTCATAGCATGACTTTGCTCTGCATCTGGAGCTGAGGAGGCAGGGCGAAAAACACCGCCTCTGCTTTACATTAAGATTCTCTTGGAATTTCAAAGTGGTGTGGCATGTGCAGAAATTCCACTCTGCTCAGTGTGTGGGGTAACAGAAGGGCTTGAGAAGGGAATGAAACCTGAGCCTCTTGCCTTTGTACCCAGAAGTAAATAACTCTGTATGATGCTTTATGGCTGCATCAACCAAAAGGTGATTTGATATATGGTATATAGTAGTATATGCAGTATCAGACAAAAGTTTGGGTGCACTTTCTAGTTCAATGTTTATTTGTTTGGTGATTTATTTTCTACACTCCAGAACAATACTGAATATTTCAAAACTATGAAATAACAATATGAAATTATGTAATTAAGTAACAACAACAATCAGTTGTTATTTTTAAGATGCAAAGGTCGGCTGTTCTGGACCATTTCTTGCCAGAACAGTTTTGTCAAGGGCATTTGGAAAACCCATCAAACACCATGATGAAACTGGCTCTCATGAAGCCTGTCCCAGGAAAGATAGACCAAAACTGCCATGAAAAGTGTAAGAGAAAAAAGTGAGAAGTGACTATGTGCATATAATTAATTACTGAGCTCATCAAACAAATTTTAATATTAAACAAACATAACATAGATAACCTGAATAAATACACAATTCAGTTTTTATATTATGTAAATAAAAAATTTTGATTTCATTTATTGAAATCATAATGTGAAAAAGTAATAACCCCCCCCCCACCCCCTTGTGAAAAAGTATGTAAAAAAAAAGGAAATGTTCCCCCATTGTGAAATAATATGTGGAAAAGTAATTGTGCCCCTTTACTAAATCATGAATGAACTGTGAGTTAAATTTCACTTTGCTCAAATTTCTCCAAGAGCACAATGATGACTCATCCCGGAGTGCTTTTATTAAATATTTCATGTTTTCAGTTATTAGTAATGGTGGCACAGTGACCACAGTAATAATAAATCTAAGACAGAAATAGCCATAGAAAGGAAACTTGGTAAAGTATGATATAATGTTTTTGGTGTGGCGTGATAGATGGTTTCCTCCTCATCTCTGTTACTTTCAACCTTTCATGCCATCTTTCAGGGGGAAAATAACTACTTCAGCATTTTCACATCCTTTCATTTTTGTTAAACTGAGCTTATTGCCACTGAGAAATTTTAGACTTGCGCAATTTAGGATTCCTGCTTTATTTCCTCATTTCCTTCTTTTCATTGGTGCATTGTTTTAAGCAAAGGACATCTCAACTGTTCTTTTTGTTTTATAGCCAGGATTGTTTTCTAGTGAAAAACAAATAACTCTTTTATGATTTCATTTATTCATTCATTCATTCATTTCTAGTACAGTAAATGCTTTACTCAGGGCAGGGTTGTGCTGGATCTGGACTCTGTCCAAGACTCAGTGATGTAGGAGACATGAATGGTACTTTTCTCAAGGATGCACCATTCACGCACTCATTCACATGCACTGCCATAGGTCAATTAATTAATTAATTAATTTATTTCCTAAACCATAGAATCCACAATAAACTGGGAGATCCTGAATAGAAAGTCCACACAAACATTAACCCACTTGGGATCAAACCAGAGACCCTAGTGTGCTGCAATAACGACAGTGTACTACACAACATCTGCCATTGTGCCATTTGTGAGATTATAATTAATAAATGGCTTGCATCCATCCATCCATCCATCCATCCATCCATCCATCCAGAAACCTCTGTAGTCCAACTTGGGAGCATGGAGGCTACTGGTGGTCATTGTATTTATTCCCATTTGTATGACCATGGCAGGACCTCCGGTCAACATTCACACAAGCGTCCACACACTACGGGCAATTTGGAAACGCCAATTAGCCTAATCTGTATATCTGTGGAAGGAAACCAGAGAATCCAGATGAAACCCACCAAGCACAGTGAGAACATGCAAACTCCATGCACACAGACCTGATGTGGGAATCGAACCCAGGACCTGCAAGGTGACAGCGCTAACCACTAAGCCACGTGCTGCCAAATGGCTTATTATGAGCTACATATTGCAGAAACTGGCATCAAAACCATTTAATTCTAGTGACTAGGACCTAGTGGAAAGTTGAACCAGTATGAGCAACAGGATCACTAGAAGGGTCATGGGCTTAAACTGCAGGTCAGGCTATGGAAGAGAACAAGTAGCTAAAACCTATAAATAAAATTTTCAAGCATTGCATTACCCATTGGCCTGAGACTAATAATGGCTGGTTACCTGTATCGAGGATTGATAAGAAACATCTAAGCATAGTATTCATTTGCAGTGGTGTACTATGATTAAAAGCATAAGTAGTTTAGGTGTAAAAGTTTTGCTCAATTTTTTTCTGTCAGTCCTCATGTTTGAACAGGCAAAACATTAATTGCTGAGCTGCCACATAATGATCTGTCCAGGTTATAGTCAACACAATAATGATGTGACCAACTGACCCCAGATTACCAACTGTAGGTCTTTAGAGGTTCCTCAGTTTAGAACAGAGAAGCTGAAGATTAGACATGCGTGTCTCTTTGCAAGGCTAATGGCTAACAGCCCCCTTGCGTCCACATTCCACAACTGGAATCCATTAAACACAGCGGCACAAGGCTACCAAAGTCGACATGCAACGCTCTCTCTGATCTGACAAAAATCAATAACACAAGGCACATTTGTTTGTAGGTTTATCTCGATCAGAATTGTTGTTGTAGTTGTAGCATAAAATTTTAATGACAATTTTAATGACAATGTCAACACAAATTTTGATGTATACACAAGTTATTAAACATGAGAAAGACCAAAATATAAATACCAGGAGCTTTTAAATCAGTCCAGGACTTGATGAAATTTCTTGTGTACAAAAGAGGGAAACCGACACATTTACATTGACTTTAAGCACAGTCGGTGATGAGACTCTTATACATCTGAATGGTGCAAAAGAACCCACATGTCCATGAATGACGATCCCAGCTGAGGTTACTTGGGGTCCACTTCAGTCGTTTCCCATCAACATTCAATGACTGGAATGGCTAATAACAAATAATTTGTTGCTAACTTGCAGAAGAGAGGCAACTGTCTGTGGGAACACCAATACAGACATGATCCTCTCCAAGCCATTTCCACATGTTTAAACAATTAATGGAGTTCCTGGGAGGCCAGCGTTTCAGACGTGAAGCAGGCAGTCTGATCTTGGCTACTGAGAAAATTTCAAAATTCAAGGGAGGATTTGTTTTTGTATATATCAGGGACATGGCTTGTGCTGCACTTTGTTGCACAGACAAACAGGCAACAAGTAGCTGAGTGCATTGACTTATAGTAACAAGCATAACAGCTTGCTGATTTAAAGGCTGCAACAAAAACCACACAGTTTCCCTTCTACGAAGACTAGGTTTTGTTTAAAACCACATAGCTCTTAACCACAGAAGTGCAGTATTGTCATGGTTGTATAGTTTAACTTGCCTCAGCTTATAGCTAAGGAGTGCTATCTGTTCGAATGTTTCTGATATTAGCTGACATCTCATATTTTAACCTTCCAGTAACATAAAATCATATGGCTGGACTATGTGTTCTTCTTCAGGGTTATCAGGTGTGCTTAATGCTTAATTTACAATTTCATATTTCACATGAGAGGAGTGATAGCTGCAATAGAGTGTAGCTACACTCAGGAAGTGGATTTTTTTTTTTTAACACATTGGCTGGAGTGTTACTCTCTCTCGCTCTTTGGAAATAACAATGGTGAATAATTAATTAAAAATATGAATTAAGAAATATTCAATTTGTCTTTGATTATATGGAGCATAGGCGGCACGGTTGTGTAGTGGTTAACACTGTCGCCTTGCACCGCCAGGGTCCGGGTTTGATTCCTGTCTCTGTGTGCATGGAGTTTGCATGTTCTCCCCGTGCTTGGTGGGTTTCCTCCCACAGTCCAAAGACATGTAGGTTAGGTTAATTGGTGTTCCCAAATTTCCCATAGTGTGTGAATGAGTGAGTGTGTGTGTGTGTGTGTGTGTGTGTGTGTGTGTGTGTGTCTGTGCCGTATGATGGATTGGCACCCTGTCTAGGGTGTACCCTGCCATGTGCCCTAAGTCTCCTGGAATAGGCTCCAGGCCCCCCGTGACCCTGAATACAGGATTAAGTGATATAGATGATGAGTGAGTGAGTGAGTGGTATATGGAGCATTTACAAATTGTTAATGAATGTGTATGAGCTGTTTCTGAGGCGGCACGGCGGTGGAGTGGTTAGCACTGTCGCCTTGCACCTCCAGTGTCCGGGTTCGATTCCCCCCTCTGTGTGCATGGAGTTTGCTTGTTCGCCTCATGCTGGGTTTCCTCCAGGTACTCCGGTTTCCTCCCACAGTCCAAAGACATGCAGGTTAGGTTAACTGGCGTTCCCAAATTGCCCGTAGTATGTGTGTGAGAGTGTGTACAGAATGTGTGTGTGCCCTGCGATGGATTGGCACCCTGCCCAGGGTATACACCGCCTCGTGCCCTAAGTCTCCTGGGATAGGCTCCAGGCCCCCCGCGACCTTGAATACAGGATTAAGTGTTATAGATGATGAGTGAGTGAGATTTACAGTAATTTACAGTAATTGTTCTCCTCGTGCTTGCTGGGTTTCATCTGGTTTCTTTGGTTTCCTCCCACAGTCCAAAGACATGCAGATTAGGCTAATTGGCATTCCCAAATTGCCCGTACTGTACAAATTAGAGTATTTTAAGTAGTATTTTTTTTATAGCTTGAGGCAGCAGGGGGAACTTGGGCTTAAGGAGGGCAACATTTAAATACACCAATTAGACATCAATCATCATCATCGTCTATAACTTTTTATCCTGTATACAGGGTCCTGGGGGGCCTGAAGCCTATTCTAGGATACTTAAGGCATGAGGCGGGGTACACCCTAGATGGGTGCATCACACCCTCACACACTCATTCACACACTACAGGCAATTTTGGGAACACCTATTAACCTAATCTGCATGTCTTTGGACTGTGGGAGGAAACCGGAATACCTGGAGGAAAGCCACCAAGCACAGGGAGAACATACAAATTCCATGCACACAGAGGCGGAAATCGAGCCTGGCCAGGAATTGAACCCGGACGAAGGAGATGCAAGTCAACAATGCTAACCACTAAGCCAACCAGTTAAGCCCCATTTACACTGCAGGTCTCGATGCCCAATTCTGATTTGTTGCCTATATCTGATTTTTCTGACTGTCTGTTTACACGTTCTTTCAACTATGACCCATATCCGATTCAAGTGTTTACACTTGCCATACCGTCTGAAACATCGCGCATACTTAAAGGGAGGTTCTTGCACTACACACTAGCCAAGATGGACGAAGGCGAAATATGCTTGATGCTAGCTCTGCGATATATGCAAAGTTCGCGAAACGGAGAAGGAGGAAAAGGGCATCATTGCAGCCTGCGCATATGCTTCATTTATTATGTCCTCAACCATTCAGAGGGGTTGCTCTCTGGTGGCTTGCAACAGGTGTGGACTACCGCACACTGGCGCATCTGTTTGGGATGAGCAGCGCCTCGGTGTGCCTGATTACGTCATTAAACCGCGAAGAAGTCACAGTTTTAATGACGTACAGAACGCAATGCCTCAGAAAATCTGATCTGTCTGTTTGCACGACAATCACATTAGCACATATCTGATTTATATCTGATTTATTTCCAAGAGGCCTGAAACCGATCTCGAAATATCGGAATGCATGCGTTTTTTTTCCTGTTTATACGGACATAGAAAATATCCGATATGTGTCACATATGAGCAAAAAATCGGAATTGGGTCACACTTAACTGACAGTGTAAACGTAGCTTTAGACACTCCTGGTGAATTAGTGCCTCCTAGTGGTCATTATTTTGTGTCTCATACACTATACCTACAGTATACACAAAAAATTACAGCTGATCTCCTCTACTGAAATACTTTCATTTGTTAGAATGTTGCAGAATAGTGAAGATATTCTTCTTTAACCTGAAAAAGATTCTTTATTGTTTGAATCAAAGCATCTGCAAGGCAAATCTGAGTGTGCTTGCACAGACAGAAGGCATAAGGTTTAAACTTATTCGTGGAAGATGTAAATATTTCCCATTTTTTAGAGAGGTGAGGTTTATCATGTCTCCTTTGTGGAAATGCATATTCCATGCAAATAATTAAGCCATGTGAAGCTAACTAAAGCCAAGAGAAAAAGTTATATATAACAAATGGTGTGACTTCCTACTAACCACTATTTAAAAGTTATATACAGTATCTATGTACAAGGGCAACTAAAGAAAGTTTGAAGGACAAAAGACAACATAGCCAGTACGTACACTATCCACGCTAACAGGGCAAATTCAAAGGGGAAATCAAGAACGTAGTTAGTAGTAAAGAGTCATATCCTGTAGATCTAAGAAACAGATCTTCAGCAGTGTAGACGGACGAGGTTAATATAGTCTTCCAGTAGTCTGTAAATCCAATCACAAATTAGTGGGCAGGAGCAATGAGTGTACTGTTAGGACTTAACACACTGTAACCATACATTTATATGGGCAAGCTAAGGTTCATAATTATCCATTTTATGTCAAATAGATTTTATGGCGAATGAAAAAAGAAGAGAGTTAGAGGCCTGGGGATATCCTCCACCATCCTCACTTCCTCTACAGTCTCCGGAAGGTTGTACAACATGTCCATCCCCATCTGTTTGTTTTAGCCAACTGAACAGGATTTTTTTAAGCTGAAATCCGAACAGTGCATTTATATTCATGGCCACGCATTGCTAGCTCAAAAATAGCGGCTGCCTTTCACCCCTTACACATTCACACACTTATTCCATTCATGGCTGAGGAGAGGGACACATTGTGTCCACTTTGTGAGTGTTCTTGCTAGTATAAAGTCAGTAATGCACCTTTAATTTGTCTTATTACTGTGTGTTATGCTTTGGCTGAAAGTTTTGTTTTTTATTTGGCTTGGCATCTAGTTTTTGGGCTGGTTAGTTGTTTGCTGGGTATGGGAGTAGTTAAGAGCTAGCTTCCATTTTATTTTTTTATTGTGTTTGCTCTACTCATTTGCTCCACTATACAGTAGGTTGACTTTAGGGGGTACTTTATCAGGTTTGCTGTAATGTGGGGCAACTTAGAGAGCAGTTTGTCACATTTGACTATGGGGCACCTTATAGCGCTTGCTTTATGTGGGTCACTGTAGAGTTAATTGTATTACTGTTGCACTCCTACTTGGGATACTTTAAAGAGCATTTCATCACATTTCCTCTACTGTAGAGACAGGCAACTTGGAGACCAGTTTTGGACATCTATTTTTTATTTTTATTTTTGGTTAATCAAAAGACATAACTAAAATGGAGAAGGAAATTCTAAATAACTTAGAATTATTTAGAATTGATAAATTAATCAATTTATCCATGGATTAGATTTTTAAAAATAATTTTAAAAATCCCCTCTAACTAATCTAACCTAAATATTTACAGAAACATAAATACACCACTCACGAATACTGAAAAAGGGGGAATTAAATAATAACAGTGGCTTAATTAACAAAGGTTGACAATGCCCCAAACTGAAACAAAACTTAAATAGTGAATGCTTATATAAGTATAATGACATTTAAAAAGACTGGCACATGGTGTAGTGGTTTACAGTCACCTTGCACTGCCTGGGTCAAGGGTTTGATTCCCGTCTGAGGTCTCAGGTGTGCATGGAGTTTGCATGTTCTCCCTGGGCTTGGTGGGTTTCCTCCCACAGTCCAAGACATGCAGATTAGGCTAATTGGCATTCCCAAATTGCCTGTAGTGTGTGAGTGTGTATTTGAGTGCCCTGCAATGGATTGGCGCCCCCTGTATACAGGATAAAGTGGTATAGACGATTCAGGAGTGAGTGAGTTAAAAAAAAAAAAAAAAACACCTCAAAATAGCTTTGAGCTGTCTTTTTGAAATTGCTCCTTCCTGTCCATTTGATGTAATGATAGTGACTGAGTCATTATTGCAGGCTTTCCTATCTTGTAGAGGTATGCACGAGCTAACCAAAACATTAAAATGAATAGTATGTAGTTTATGGACATTAAAATTAATTGTATCTGGTAAATATGGGGATGAAAATCATCTCATACCCACAAATGTACACACTTGCGTTTCAAGTGGTTAATATAGAAAACATGGCCCCCATATGTTTCTCTCTCTCTTTCTATGAGTGGTCTGTGGTTATGTAGAATGTAGAGAAACCTACTTTGAACTGGGTGTGAGGTGTAATGAACGTCATGTACACACATTCATACCCTCATTCACACCTAGGGGGTTCCAACTGGCTCCAATGTTTATGTTTATGTTTATGTGGACATGGAAAAACTTTTCACAGAAAGTAATCTGAGCGCAGGATTATACCTGGGGCTGGAGCTGTACAATCTTGAATACAATAAGTCCTTATTGTACATAGGGCTTCAGTAGATCCTGAGCCTAGCCTGGAATCACACAGAGAGAGAATTATGGGAATACGCCCTAGATAGTGTCAGTTAATTTGAAGGCACCATACACACAGTTTTAGACCTTGGGGCATTTCAGAGTCACCAGTTCTTCTTACCAATGTGTTTTTAGGAGGGAACTGGAGAATACAAACTACACACAGATAGTAACCCGGTCCATTGCATGGCACAAGCACACAAACACACACTCACAACTCAAATTGCCCCACACTACATTCAATTTGAAAATGACAATTAACCTAATCTTCATGTCTTTCAGCTGTTGTCAGAAACCATAGGAAACCCACCAAGACCTGAAGTGGGACTCAAACACACAAGCCTGGAGGTGCGATGGCACAGTGCTAACCCCTACGGCACCAACTGGATTGAAAGCTTTTTTTTTTATTCGTCTTTTGCAATATTTTTCAAAATATTTGCAATGGACTGGCACCCCATCCAGGGTGTACCTGTCTAGTGCCTGAGTCCCCTGGAATAGGCTCCAGGCCTCCTGTGCCTCTGATTAGGATGAGTGGGTTAGAGAATGAGTGAGATTCATTATTATTTTATTTAAAAAAAAAAAAAAAAAAACTTTCTCCCCGTGCTTGGTGGGTTTCCTCTAACAGTCCAAAGACATGCATTATAGGCAGATTAGCTGTTCCAAACTGCCCGTAGTGTGTGACTGATTGTGTGCTTGTGCCCTGCGAGGGGTTGGCACATCACTTGGGGTTTCCCAGGGATAGACTCCAGGTCCCCTGCAACCATATATACCAGCGGTTCTCAAACTTAATATTTAAAGGTCCGTACCTGATTTTTATTCAAGGTCAAAGGTCCATAACAATTGGTGATAAACAAATTAAACTTGCTTATAGCTCATCAAACATTCAAACCTATTAGGGAAAAATGGCACTACTTGATTGCAATCAGATGCTTAAATCAAAGCAACTCTTAACATGCATTCAGGTGTCAGAAAAATTCTAAGTTAGTGCAAAAGAAATAGCTCCAGCTTTTAACATTGGCTAATTGGTGTTCCCAAATTGGCCAAAGTGTGTGAATGAGTGTGTGCCCTGCGATGGATGGATTGGGACCCTGTCCAGGGTGTACCCTGCCTCATGCCCAAGTCTCCTGGAGTAGGGTCCAGGCCCCCTGCAACCCTGTAAACAAGAAAGAAACGTACAGACGATGAGTGAATAAGTAATCTGAGGTGAGGGCAGGACTGATTTGCTGGAGTCCGGACTTTGAGAAGCTCTGTATCTATGATAAGCGGTATGGGAAATGAATGACTGAATGAATTTAAATCCGTCTAAGATTCTATCCCCTCTAGCAGCCTTACATTAAATTATGATTCATATTTTTCAGTGCATACCACATGATTGTTTGGTGTTATATCGCGGTATCGAGTATAAATCTTTTTCTTTCTTTCTTCCCTGCAACCTAACTTAGGCTATTAAACTGCGAAGCTGCTGCTCATCGCTTCAGCTCACATGACAAAAAAAACCCCTTAATCTCTGGCTTCAGTCTAAACGAAGCTCATTTTGAACAAACAAAGAAACAGCAATCCTAACTTTCGACACGAAGGCGAATGAATGAAAATAACAAGTGAATCGCGCTCTTTTTAAACTTTATACATGTAAAGATGGTGTGTTTGTTGCTCATGTGGACAAGAATCAGCCAATAAGCTTCGAGGATTAGGGAAGCAGTGTTTCTCTTTTCCGCTTAGCACGTTTGGCTTCACCGCTCTGTGTGCAGCAGGAAGGTTAGTCCCTTATACCGGTATGTTTAAACCAAACACTGCTTGTTTTCTTTTGCAATCGGGTTTTTAAGCGAGTTAAATGCAATTGTTTTATAAATGGGCAAGGCTAACGATTTTTTGAATCTGCGCTTTGGAGATAGCGGGTTAGCAAGCTAGTGTGCAGCTCAATAGGCGGTTGTGTGTGTGTATTTATGGCGCCCGCCTCTGCACAGTACAATCAAAACACCTCTGAATTATAATATTATATTAGTGTAACCGACACACACACAGCCAGGGAAGCGTGATTTAAATTGTACAAACGCCTGAGAAAGTTTATTTTAAGCATTTATTTCAGATATGTTTACTGGGGTTTTGTCAAGGTCAAAAACACAGCTTGGCGACCTGCTTCCAGCTGGAGTTATGATGTAAAGAGCAACTAATTTAGTCAGTCAATCAAATTAAGTACATTTTTTTCATCAAGTTTTTAGATTTGCCTCTGAGCTAACCAGGCATATTTGTAAGCGTGTTGATCTCATCGAGTTTTAGTTTTCTTAGATTCTGAACTCAAAAAAGGAAACAAAGTTAAATCATAAACTGGGTTTTTCTATAATGTATGAGTTTTTCTATAAGTGACACACTTATGGTGGAAATGCAGTGTTACTTTGTAACCTTTCAATAGACATGGCCTTTTAAAGAAAGGGATAATTCCATAGAATGTAAGGTTAATGACAGAATTGAAAATAGAAAGAAACCTGATTATATGAAGTGGAAACCTGGAGCACACTTGGAGTTTTCCACAAGGGCGGATCAAGAACCCTGAACTGACGAGAGTCTAATAAACTCCTATCTCTCTTATCACTATACGCTGATATTGCAAAATCGTGACATCTGATTTTATGTCCTTGTTTTGCTGACGTTGCACTTCTTTCATTCTAACTAAGTTTAGTGTTATCCATTGCCTTGGCCAGCTCTTTAACTTGGCAGGAGACTGTCATTACAGCTTGTGTAAGACCATATGGGTATGCAGGCACGTGTTCACGGACGTTTTATGAATGTGTGACCTCGTGGTGGATCTGGGGTTGGTGGGACTGTGCAAGGCATGCTGGGATAGGTCATAGGGGCTGACTTCTGTGTGTGTTTTTTTGCAGGAGGAGGGTTAAATCGGCTGCCCAGCTCCTCCTCGTGTCTCCGATGGCGAGCGTACTGCGTGTGGTTGCCAGCAGCTGCTCCAGCCCTCTCTTCACCGGACTGACCTCGGTCCGAACCGCGAAGGTGCCATGTGTGCGCTACTTCAGGACCCACCAAGCTCTTGCACGCTCTGCCAGCCTAGGTAAAATGTCTGTTTTTCACCAAGGATCACAGCTTCTCTAATGTGTTTCATGTGAGCAGATTCAGACTCTGACTGTAATCATGACCTCTTTTTAAGGACAAAACTATAGATTGGGTAATGCCTGTGACTTTGTCAGTGATCTCTTTTTTTGGTGTTTGCACACTACATTTTGTGTCTCAGTTGTCTCTTACTCTTGTATACTTGCAACCGGCCATAATTGTTTGTCAAGGTCATTATGTCCTGTGTCACTCTGTCCCCGCCTCTGTCCTTGTTTTACCCTGTGTTACCTGTATACAGTGACGTGGTTCCTGGCTGAGAATGAATGAACAGGCCTGTACACATGGAATGCCCCGTGTGTGCTAGATATACAGTATGCTATTAATGGCTGGAGTTTTTCCAGCAGGGCAGGAATGGTTATGACAGCTGAGGATGGTTATTTCTGGCAACATATCAGTTAGGTTTAAAGCAAGTCAGGGCTGTTTTTAATGCTCTTGAGGCGAGTGCCTGCTGAGACCAAGACAACTACTATAGTAACGGTGTTTGTTTAAAGACAACTAGGGCTGGAACGATTCCTCGAGTAATTCGATTACAAAAAATGATCGAGGCAAAATCTTCTGCCTCGAAGCCTCGTTTAATTAATTTTAAAAGCTTGCGTTTTGTTGACAGCACGCTTTTTGACACAGCGCGCTTCCGGGTGCAAGCCGACAATAAACACCAAACGAAGAAGAAGCGCTTAGGTCACCCACAAAGCGGAAGGAGACGCAAACAGTTAGCTGTGTATTGATTTGAGCGAGCGTTCTGTTGCGGGCTGCAAAATGGAAGGGAGCGATAAAATTATCAGCGAGGCCAAGAGAAGAAGAAAGCAGCAAGAGAAAACGACAGGAATTGTCAGTAAAGGCTTATGTTATGCCTAATATGAAGATTTGGAAACTTTTAGTTGCACAACTTAGTGTTTTTGTGTAATTATTTATTTTAATGTGTGCCTTAGTTTTTTTTATCCTTAAAGTCATTTGAAATTATTATTTTTTGCATCCGAGAAAAGGCTTTAAAATAAGAATGTATGGTGCTGTAATGCACTTAATTAATCTCAGTCAACTTTAATATCACTCTCTCAACTACGCGGTTTCGCGCGGTAACCGGAAGTACAGTTCTTCATGCTTCACCGCAAGTTTTGGCGCTGCGATTACGTTTCCATCTTTCTGCGCGAAAAATTAAATATGTTTAAGGCGCCTTAAAAACGTGTTTAAACATGTTTAATTTTTTTGGCGGCGGACTTTGCGGAACGTCGCCGGGCAGTCGCGGCAGCTCACGGTGCCTAACACCGCATCTCACTGCGAGTCAAACCGCATAGGTGAGAGAGGGGTATAAGGTAGTCCTTGTATTGTGAATAATGACAATGTTTATTTTTGATAAAATGCTGTATGCATTTAAAAAATAAAAGGAGATATTTCTAAAAAGAAAACCAATTAATCTTTGTTTCTCTTATATATTTTACATTGCTGTTTAATTAAGCAAAAGTGCATTTTATCCGATTACTCGATTAATTGATTACATTTGGTACATGGTAGAATACTCGATTACTAAAATATTCGATAGCTACAGCCCTAAAGACAACAGACTAAGCTTATGTAGAAATGATCAGGCATGCAAAACAAATGAAACCTCGTTCTGAGTGTTAGGACAAGAAACAATGTGTAAAATGCCTAACTGTGTCTAACAGCTTATTACACAAGCAGTGTTCAAGCTTCCAGTTAACTTTGCAGTACATTTGCATTATATTTGAATTTCTCCTCTGTGATATCGTCTCTGGTGTTGTGTGACACCTTTACACTACCAAACGTTTCTAGTGAGCTATCAGACATAAGTTTGCATAAGTTTGGACACACTACATAGAGGCCTAATTTCATGGTCTTTCCTGATTTTTTTATTTCTTTCTACATTGTAAAACAATGCTGAAGGCATATAAAATATGCAATAAAGTGGTACCTCAGGATACAAATTTAATCTGCTTTGGAGGCAAGTTCTTGAGGTGGAATTTCGTATTTTTGTGAAACGCATTTTCCCACAGGAAATAATGTAAATTATTAAAACAGATAATTTGTTCCAACCACCCCAAAATATTGCCAGTTTCCAACACTATAATCATATTTTGACATATAAAAAGTCAGAACATTTAGAAAAAATGTGAACATTAAAAAAAGGACAAAGTAACAAAAGTTCCAAGTTCAAATCATCAATAAATTTCACTTTAGATTCTGGGATTTTTATTTAATATAACTGTTTGAGACTGCTAGTTTATAACGATCTTTATAAATGGTGTTTCTGGGACAAAACTGTAGCACTTCAAGGCAGGTAGGGAAATGTTTAGTGACTTATTTAGATTAAATATAAACAAACACAAGGAGTGTTCAAATCAAAGCGGTACTTTTGATTGTGCATAATTACAGAACAAAGTTATAAGATCAAAAGTTTTATTTCTCTATATAATCTCCTTCTACACTCTTGCGCTTATCCCAACATTTAACTAGTGCTTGAATACCATCAGGGTTGAAAGTTTTCTCAGTAAGAAATAGCCATGATCAGACTTCCTGCTTCACTTCTGAAATGGTGGCCTCCCAGGAACTCCTTTAATGACCCAAGCATATGAAATGGCTTGGAGCGAGGTCAGGATTATATATGGCAGTAACTCCTGGCCGAGTTCCTGTATTATGCAAGTGGTGGTAGAGAATGATTGCATCGATTTTCAAGGATTACGCTTTCTGAATGTCATGGGAATGACTGCAGTGAGCCGCCTTTGCGGGGAAGTAAATCTTTACACTATTCAAATGTTTTGCTGCAGCTAAGAGTCTTATCACCGTACTGTGCTTGATGTCTTCTGTAAGTGTCAATCGGTTTACACTTACATTCACAAGAAATTTTACCATAAATCCCACTTACACTTGAACATCCGCCGTATAAGTGTATAAAAATAAAGCATCTTTCTTTTGAAGCAGAACGCTAAAGGTTGAAATTTTCCAGGTTGAAACATCAGAACTAGATTATTAGATTTAATTAAATGAAGGTCAGAATGAGTTGCTGTATAATTGCAATGGAAAATGCTCTGAAGCCTTGAGATATCAAACAGCGACATCTTGTGGTTGGCACAAGAAAGTCAAGAATGTTGATTTAGCTTCAACAATGTAGGCTTGCTGTCTGACCCTACATCCACGCTAGCGGGCAGCCGTTATGTCACTTTAACTTTATCTCAAGCACTGTTGCGGCAAGGCGCTCATGTCACGTAATCTCAAGCACTACTATTGTTATCAGGAGCCTGTACCGTTCGTCCAGCTCTGATAAGAGAGTCCAAGCCATGTAAAAGGTGTTTTTTTTTTCCCTTTTTTTTTCTTTTTTGCATTGCCAATTTTGTGATTTTGAGAAGGACATTCTGCATTTGTTTAAGCTATGACACTAGAATAAACAACTTGTACAATGGTCAATTTGAATGGTTCAATCGTTTGAATGGTGAAAAACTTTTTAAAAACTTTAAATGCTATATTTCTGTGAAGAATGATCCAGGCTGAGGTATTTTGAAGGCCCCTGCAGTGTGTAATGCCTGATCCTTTAAAATCGATGAATAACTTGTCACCAACTTGTGGAGAGATGCATGTCCCTGTGGGAACTGTACACAGATTTCATAAATTAAATTTGTTCATAAATGCCACTTGCACATCACAGGAATTCGGCTGGAAGTTATTGCCACGTCTCCCATACAATCCTGACGTCATGCCCAGTGAAATTCTGGGGTAAGTACATTTGTGTAGCAGGGGATTATGTAGTGAAATTAAGTAAATGTACAGTATGTCTTAAACCGAGTAAGAATTCAGATATTCAGACACTTACACCCCTAATATTTAATTATCAATTACTTGGGCAGCATTAACCTGAATTAACTTTACATAACCGTGTTACAGCTTTAAAAGCTTGCACAAATACCATAATCAGTGGTTCTAAAAGTGTGGGCCATAATGCTCAGCCAAGGCCGGATCACATAGTCTGTGATTTATTTTCCATTTTGTTAGTGGTGGAAACCTTTGCCCACAGTTATAATAGCATATTTAACTTGAATCAAAAGGCTTGACCACAATAATGCAAAAACAAGTTGACTTGTACCCAGTGTGTCCTGCCAGTGGAATGAAAAAGCTCCAATAAATAGCAGAAATATTATTGTGTGTTTTATGTAATGAGACTGTGTTTAAATAGTTGGATTATGTTTTTAAAATAAATGAGGACCTAGGGGACCAGTAGACTTTATTTTATGTTTTAAACGATGTCCTGACTGCAGAATGTTTGAGAACTCCTATTCAAAATTATAGTTGAAATGGGGCAAAACCTGTGAATGTGTTTTTTGGCTTTGGAGAGATTTATATGGTGCAGAAAGAATTTTCTGGAATTCCATAAAGCAGTAGTACTAGACCAAATAATTTAGTGCAGAGGCTATGGTCTTTATGTAGAAGGTGCATTTAGGGTGACACTTCTCCACCTGAAGGCCTTGTGATTAGACCCACTAAACGCTGTGTCAGACTTCCCTTTGTGTCACGCCTGTATTTATTTATTTTTATTTTTTCAGGTTAATTATAGTCTTCCACTGAGTAATGGTTGTATGACTGTTCAATGGGAAAGATGAGCTATGACCGTAGGAGGAGAATGTGCCAGCCTATTTTGAACATTTAATGTATGGTACCAGTCAAAGGTTTGGATTTATTTTCTACATTCTAGAACAATACTGGATTTTTTTTCAAAACTGTAAAATAACACGTATGGCATTAGGGAATTGAGTAACAACATGTTCTTGCATGAACAGTATTGTCACAGACATTTGCAAAACCCATAATGCACCATGATGAAACCAGGTCTTATAAAGACTTAGAGAGTTATGCTGCAGAGGAGAAGTTAATTTAGAGCTACCATCACCAATTAACAGCACCTCAGATTAGTTATATAGAGTTGTTATGGAGGCATTGCAGAGCACAAGTGGCAGACACGTCTTAAATGGCAAATAAAAAAAATGGTCAACTTGGTTGAAATCTACGCAGTATGACACAATATCTAAGCACCTTTTATTAAGCTGCTGTAGTGTGCTGCTACATTGGTGGCTCAGTGGTAGGTTTCTCACCTACCAGGCGGAAGGCCCGGGTTTGAATACCAGAAAATGCTTAAACCCTCGCCCCTGGGTGCAGTGCTGGTCCCAAGCCTGGGTAAAATGGGAGGATTGCGTCAGGAAGGGCATCCAGCGTAAAACCTGTGCCAAGTTGTTGCGCAGGTCAGTTGGTCCGCTGTGGCGATCCCTCAACGGGAGCAGCCGAAAGACTAACAATGTAGTGTGCTGCTACTAGTGAACTCCTTATGTTGAATTTTACTGTTGCTTGTATGCTGTTTAAACACCAACAGAGAGAGTGCAGCCTGCATTAGTGCACCTGAGTAACACTGTGACTCTTCACACTGTGGATCTTCAACTCCAGTTGTGGAGGTCCAGTGAGCAGCAAACTTTGTAATTCACCAACACCTAAACATACCCAATGAACCTGCTAATTAACAGATTAGTTGAATCAACTCTGTATGAGCAGAAGACTTACCAAACTTTCTCCAGGACTGCAGTTGAAGATCCCTGCAGATGAAGAAAAAGGATGCGAGTGGGTCTCTGCCCGCAGAACTCAAGTGCTCTCACATATAACAGTTTCTATGCACACTTACTTCACTGCTTTGTGTTCATGAACGCCCTTTGCACAAAGTTTTGAAACGTACCAAAAGGAGGCCTCTTGATTTTTGTCTTTCTGCAGGGATACCTTACAAACAGCTGACGGTTGGCGTTCCTAAGGAGATCTTTGAGAATGAGCTCCGGGTGGCCCTGTCTCCTGCAGGAGTGGATGCTCTTGTCAAGCAAGGCTTCAACGTGGTGGTGGAGTCCGGTGCCGGAGACTCCGCCAAGTTCCCCGATGAGCTATATACCAAAGCTGGAGCTACTGTCAAGGGAGTTAAAGATGTACTATCCTCTGACATTGTGGTTAAGGTGAGTGGTTTTATTGTAGCTGTGGGGTAAATGGGTAATGTACATAACCAGTGCAGGTGCTTGTGCTTGGCGAACCTCAGGCTTGTTGTATTATTCTCAGTGGATCTTTATTATAAATCTTAATTTGAGCTTTCACATTTACAACTTTGCACTGCTGCTCATTGTTGTATAATCTTCAGAAGACTATTACACCAGTCCCAGAGAACAGTGTCGGTGTTTGTGTTGTACCCAGCAGTGTTTAATTAAAAACAAGACAGCAATGTAATAAACCTCGCAAACAGCAGTTGAACCCTGTGATTAGCTCAGAGAGTGCTAATGTGCAGGACGCAATGAGCAAGCTTCGTTGGCAGGCCTTTGTTTGTGACTTACTTGTAATAAGTAATACTTGTGCTACTAAACACAGCCGAACTAGCCCTAGGTCTGTAACGGTATGAAGAACCAACTACCTTGGTTTTTGAAAGCACGCTTCAGTAAGTTTTTGGAAAGTGAAAGACAAGTGGAAAATGATTTATTTTTTTATTTGTAAATTTTAAAAGCTTGGAAATATTTAAACCTATCCAAACTAAACACTGGCAAACTGGCCATAATTCTCCTGTGCGTTTACAAATGCAGACCTGTATGATTTAAAAAAAAAAAAAAAAAAAAAATAATTGTGCACCAAGTTCTTTAAGAACAGTATCAGTACTATCAGTTGCAAATAGTGTAAACAATAGTTATTTTAATAAGGGATACTTAATGGATATTTTGCTGCTTGTAATGGAGTTATTTTTGCACCGCTCGGTGAACCCTTCTTTCTCAATGGAGTATACGGCGAGCTCGTCTTTCATGACATAATACTGCACTCCCCATTTATAGAATGACATGAAATTAACATGGCTGCTCACAATCAGAGATAAACAAAGTAAAAAAAAAACAAAAAAAAAAACACTGACTTTATAGGTTGCTGTGTGAGAGAAAATATGCATCACTCACACAAGTTATCTACCAGGCTTGTTGCTAATAAAGTCCACCTGGAAATTATGCTGCATAAGCACTTAGGCTAAATTATATTTTAAATAAACTTGTTAATCTGTCTTTTCAAATTTGGACAAATTCCATATATTTGAATTCAAATATTGTACTACCAGTCTTGGCAGCCTGCTGCCTTTTCCATTATTCTGACTTAATTGAGAAAATTCCCAGTAAAGCTTGATTGTCCTGTAGCGACCAGTCTGAATTTAAATATGCATATAATATGCATTCCATATACGCTGTGGAAGCAATTGTAAAGGAGTTGTTTAAGACCCAACGTCATTTGCCTCTCGTCCAATCAGATTGCTCAGTAGGAACTAACTTTGGGAAATAACTGTAGTTATCCCTGTGTCTTTTTGAATTTGGTTCTCCATGACTTTAAAATGTTCATTTACCAAATAAATATTTGTTTCTGTTTTGAAATAGGACAATTAATTTAAATTAGGTTTTCATTTAATTCTAAGCAATTAAATTTTTTTTATGGTATTTTTTTAACCCCCTCCCCCCCCATTCTCCTTCTCCTTCCTGTCACAGGTTCGTGCCCCCATGCTGAACCCAGCTCTTGGTGTACATGAAACAGATCTGATGAAGGAAGGTGCCACTCTGGTGAGCTTTATCTACCCGGCCCAGAACCCAGAGCTGATGGATCGCTTGGCCAAACGCAAGGCCACAGTGCTGGCCATGGACCAGGTTCCCCGCGTCACCATCGCTCAGGGCTACGATGCCCTCAGCTCCATGGCCAACATTGCCGGGTAAGTTTTTATTTCTAGCCTTCTCTGGGCCTCTTTCACTACATAAGCTTCAAACAATGCAGTTTTACTGTCGCAGCTTAATCAACACTTTCTGATTATAATCAGCCAATCAGAAGACCAAATTCAAGGGCTTTGCTATATGGTAAAATATATTTAAATTTTACATGGATTATTTAGCAATTTCAGAGTTTGTGATTAATGGCCTTCTGTTTATTTGGGCAGATATAAAGCCGTAGTCCTGGCAGCGAACAACTTTGGCCGCTTCTTCACCGGTCAGATCACTGCTGCAGGAAAAGTTCCACCAGCGAAGGTAAGACTTCCTATTCACCTCCTGTCTATGTGCATTCATGTTTAATGGTATTTCATGTCCTGTTCTTTTGACTTTAAGGTGCTCATCATTGGAGGGGGTGTGGCCGGACTCGCTGCCGCAGGAACAGCTCGAGCCATGGGTGCCATCGTCAGGGGATTTGACACAAGGTACAAAAACCATCTCAGTAGCTAGACTCGTACTGTATGATGTGCATTGCTTTTGGTTTATTTTAGCATTGTATGTTTGATTTTCACATGTGATCAGCAATATAGGAGCACAGTCAAGGAAATAGAAACTACTTCTGCCAAAAAAAGAACAGTTTATCTGCCATGAAAAAGCGAGGGAAGTGGTAGTGTAGGAGTCATGTGAAGTTTGTACATAAGTGACCACACAACAAGGCCGGTTCCTATAGAAGAAAATATTTAATAAAGAATAATAAGTGATTAATTATTTCAGTAATTTGGGGGAATCTCCTATACAAGGGTTCTCAAACTTTTTGGCAAATCATCCTGATTTGTCATTACTATAGACATATAGGACTGTTGTAACTTTTAAGAATTGGATCACATTTCCGCATGCTAAATTACAGTAATGTAACGCATACATGTTACACTTGTATGTAAATCCATATCCAGTAAATGAGTGTGTTTTCTTGAATGCTGTTGTGCACTTGGTCCGCATTATCTGATGCTGAAGAACCTGCCGAGGTACGGTTTGTATACTCGGTAGTCATCCTTAATTTATTACAATTTTCTTTCAAAAGAGCCAGACATTGTTTTTAATGTAGTAAACAATTCTTCAGGCTTTCTAAATGACTTTTTTTTTCTTTCTTTTTTTTCTTTTTAAGGTATAAGGTATTTATTTCATGATACAAGTTGCTCTGTACTACGTCTCTTTATTGATTTAATGAGAATCTTGTTCATGTCGGTCCAGAGCTCCTTTTTAAACACTTTTTCTGAGTGTTCTGAGAATCCGAAACACATTCAGCACCTGTTAAGCTGCTGGGCTCTGCATTTAAAATCCAATGCGTCAAAATAACCCTCAATTTAAATACTGTTTTATTTCTTTTGCACCTCCTGTACTTTGACACTAGATGGCAGTGCTCTCGTGTCTGTGGAGAAGCTCAGCCTGTTTTTTTTTTCTGGTCTCCAGTTCACCTGCCTGTCTAGAAAGAGTGATGTGATTTGAATGAAAAAAAAAATGCTCCTGCCACAATCTTTGCTAACAATTTGTTTTAAAAATTGAGCCTAGTGGTTATTTGGTTTCTTGATGTTTAACCTTCTCCACACACACTGCTGCAGAGCTGCAGCCTTGGAGCAGTTTAAGTCACTGGGGGCCGAGCCACTGGAGGTGGACGTGAAGGAGTCTGGAGAAGGTCAGGGAGGTTACGCTAAAGAGATGTCCAAGGAGTTCATCGAGGCTGAGATGAAGTTATTCGCCAAGCAGTGTTTGGACATCGACATCCTCATCAGCACCGCTCTAATCCCAGGTAAGCCCACGCACCTGTTCTCTAAAGTCACTGATCATACTTTTTTGTTAGCACTTGAAATGTATGTTGTAAGTTTATCAAACTTTTCCATGCTTTTAGTGACTACTGTCCATAAATCAATATGTTTAAAAATGTCACATTTTTCTTAATTAATTAATAACTGATTAAAATAGTTCAAGTGACACAATCCAGTTCTTTCTCATACGCTGATTTATTTGTTTAATCCCGCCACAGTATCAACACAGACTTAATAAAATTTTTTTTATTGTAAATATGTAAAATCTTCTTTAATTATACCCAGAGTGTTAATTCTCTCAGCCTCTTTCACACACGAACATGCAGACCTGTCTGTGAATGGCTCCGGCCCTCTATTCACACACCTTGGTTATCCACATGAAGCACTTGTGAAGCGTTTACGAACATACAGACGGTTCGTGCTTTTAAACAACAGAACTCAATCCAATGTCCATGAAAGTAATCGTGGAGACACGACTCTTCAGATGTGTCACATGTGCATGGGGCCTCGGATATACCACTAGTCTGTTTCGGTTTAATTTTGAGTTTATATAAAAGGATGGGGCAGATTGTGTTGTGGTCTAGGAAAACCTTCTATTGAAGTTTTTTTTTTTAACTGTTTAAATTTATGTATGACTAACCTCTTTGCTTTTGGTTAAGATACAAAACATGTAAAAATGTAACATAGTTATGCACCAATATCACTGTTTGTCAGACAGAGAATGGGAACAAGTACTTCCATTTGGGTACTTGCTTATGCTGAATACCAGTAACAGTACGTTGTCCCAGAGCACAATGTTAGCATATAATCAAATACATCTGCTATAGCATTTCTAGTGCATGTAAACTCCACTGTGCAGTTAAACCGAGAAACATTGGTCTGACACTGCTAGAACAAATATCAGTGATGAAGGCTGAAATGTCCTGCAACAGCCTGCTAGTGTAATTGTACACAAATGTAGTGATTTCCATTTCATTCATGCGCATATAAACGTATAATAATGATAAGAGCTAAAGTTTATAACATCATTGCCCATTTGTGTTTAGCAAGCATAATAAATAGTTGTATTTTACGCTCAGTTTTGTCAGGCACAAATTCAATAAAAACAGTTGTAGTGCTGCCTAGCAAGCAAGGTACAGACTTACCAAGGCTGTGTTTATATTGCAGGCAACATTGTTCAGTTTCAGTTTATTGTTATTATATATATATTTTTTATATCGAGTTGGATTTGCATTTCTTGACAGTTCATGTTCATAATTACAAGCGACTTTTATCTTACTCTAATGTTGATGAGTCTGCGCACATTATGTCTTTGCACGCAGCATCTCGGTTAAAACACATCATATTTGTGTCTCCAGTCATTCATTGCAAATGATGGATGTACTGATCTTTACTTTTATTCCCAACAATTTATCATGGCTGGAAAGATAGTTCTGCTCCATCCTCTCCTGAATGTTGTCAACACTGACATGCGCTTTACCACGAGTGAGAAGGATGAGAGTTGCTGTTGTCATTTGTGGCTGAATAAACATGAGGCTCTGTGGTATCTTGAGCTGTGACTCATATGTACACTGTTGATTTGATTCGGTTTGTTTTTTGGGTATTGCGATTTTTGATTTGATCAGTAGGACTAACATATAGCTGCTTAAGACAAGACTGTATTTCTTAAAGACTTAAGATTTTTGTTTAAATTTCATGTCTTGTACAAGGAGATAATCTTATTTTCCTCCCAAGATTCTGCTCCACACTCCAATCCAGTAGGTTGTGTTATTGCACTAACCACCCATAAACCCAAAAGAAGAAGCGATACTTTGGCAAAATACGAGAATAAGCTTTTTTTAAAATGATGTTTTTAAGGAATTTGTCAACCATCAGCTGATGATTGACTGTTGGGTCAGCGGACAAAAGACTCTTTTTGACAAAATTTCATAATCGATAAAAGGCCTTAAATCAGTGTAGTAGGAATAGAATCTGGATAGTTTTACAAGTATGAGCAAATGAGCACAGTGTCTTACCCCATACTGGTCTTGCTATGTGTGCATGTCCGTTTTCCTGTTGTGTTCAACATCATGCAAGAGTAGAATCAGACTAACGGGCTAATTCACACAGCTCCACTATTAGCAGGTAGGATTTTTTTTAAATGGGAAATTTATTTATATGTAGCTTTAATATGATGCTAATCAATAATAACTCTAATGTGTACTTAGATATAATGAAAACAGGATCAACATACCCAGAAACAAAAATTCTTAAATTACAGCTCCTAGAAAACCTGGAAAACCTGGCTGCAGTGATTTAAGATCACTCATTAATTCTATATTCCTAAAACGAGAAATTATGAGATTTTCATTTTAAAGCCAAGAACCAATTTGCATGTTCTTTCTGTTTCGTTTCGAAATAAAAAAAGACAGAACGCAACATACACTGACTTGTCTTGACTGTTCATCGTCGTTCTAATCAGTGTAAAATGGTGTGGTGTAAACCCCCCCCTCCCCCCACTTGCGTCTTTCAGCCACATGGCGGAGAGGAAGATCATTCATCTGGAGCACAAATGAATTCCCAACATCTTGAACCTGTTGTAAACTTGCCCAAATATTGAAATTAAAGATGCTCGTTTAATGTTTTTGATTATGCTCTTTAAAGATTTGGAAGATTTTTGCAGCTTTCCTCCTGATTGTCCCTGTTCTGTAAAAATGAGCCAAATACACACACACACACACACACACACACACTGATGATTTTTAAACAGAAAAAAAAAAGACATTTACTTTCAGTAAAAGGATACTGTGAAAGCAGTTGGAAAAAACTTGTTACAAGGATGTTTAAGTCAAATCGGGACTTTTGCATAGAATTACAGAATGCTGTCAGAAGAGTAAAACTTACCTTTATTTCTCTATAAAATTCCTTGCTAGTGCTTGATTTCATCAAGGTAGAAAGTTTCTTCAGTATGCTGGAGCTAGAGCCAGCAGGCTGCCTGCTTCACATCTGAAATGTTGGCCTCCCAGGAGCTCCTTTTAATAGTCTAGATATGAGAAAATAACTTTTTGAGATTCATTCACAGACATAAAGACCTTAATAAAAATATTTGCACCATTCAAATGTTTTACTGCGACAAAGAGTCTCATCACAGTATTATGCTTCTGTAAATTTCACTCAATTTTTTGCTTTCATCCATGAGAAATTCCATCATAAGTCCCAGTTTGACTTGAACAGTGCGTGTAAATTTCTGCTTTAAACGGATATGAAGTTGAATCTTTATTTCTTGGTGTCTGTAGTTTGTTTCTACTCTAATGAGTGTATTATGTTGCAGTGTTTAATGGGGTAAGCTATAGCAATGTTTCCGGTAACTGCTAGGCAGGCAAAGCTAACTTTTAATACAATATTACACATGTAATATTTTGTACTGGCCTAACTTATAGCCAGATTTCAAAATACAGTCTGATATTTGTTTTGTAATTAACCATCATTTTTAGCATGTTTGTGTGTTATCCATGCCCATTTGTATTTGTAACATTTGTTTAATGTTCAGGTCGTAAGGCTCCGGTGCTCTTCTCGAAGGAGATGGTGGAGACCATGAAGGACGGCTCAGTGGTGGTGGATCTGGCTGCTGAGGCAGGGGGCAACATCGAGACCACAGTTCCTGGACAGCTCACAGTTCACAAAGTAAGTTTAGTCTTAAATAACTATCTGCCATGAATATGTTTAAAGAGAACCATGTACGGATTCCAACCATCATTAAGATAGATATTGGATTTATTGAGACAAAAATGAAGGCAGGCCAAATCAGATGGTGGTGGTGAAGCCACTTCAGAGGCAGCACAAGAGTTAAAACATGATTTATCACACTGATTGATGTAGTGTGTTGCATTGTTCTGAAGTTGTGCTTTGAAAATGGGATTTATTTGTATCTTTCAGGGCGTTACCCATATTGGCTTCACAGATCTTCCCAGTCGCCTTCCAACTCAGTCCAGTACGTTGTACTCCAACAACATCACCAAGCTCATCCGTGCAATCAGCCCAGACAAAGAGAACTTCCACTTTGATGTGAAGGAGGTCTTTGATTATGGAACCATGGACCATGTCATCCGGGGATCAATTGTCATGCAGGTACTGGGAACGTTCTCTGTGATTCACCTCAGCTGGGATCCGAGAATGTCTTAGTATCGTGGTCATGATCTCCTTCCAAATGAACACGAGAAGTAATAATAATAATAAAAGATTAAACTCTGAATTGACACAAGTCAAACAAACCCAGGTCAAGACAAGAAGCAGGTTAACCAAGAGAATAATTTAAAATCTAATTCAGGTTCAGCCAACGGGGTAAAAGGTGTGAAAGTGCTTATGGGAATGTAGATTTCCATTAGAAATGTAGAACTGGTTTAGGTGAGGTTGCAATTCCTCTTTATCTTCTGTCTGTCCCTATCTGTCTTCAGGATGGAAAAGTGCTTTTCCCCGCACCACAGCCCAACAACATCCCCGTGGCAGCACCTCCCAAACTCAAAACTGTGCAGGAGCTACAGAAGGAGAAAGCTGCTGCTGTCTCGCCCTTTACGGCCACGTTCACCACTGCTGGAGCCTACACTGGAGGTAAAGCCCAGGAGCAGATCCCCTCCATCCCTCTTTAATTCTCCTCTATTCTTCAGCAGGCTGCCAGGGTGGCCTTGAATTTATTAACTTTTTCCTTTTTTTAAACACAAGCAAAAACTTTTTCTCTACTCAAGTCTTTCAAGTATTTTTTTTATTTTCTATCTTTTTCATTTTTTTTCTTTTTTTTGTTCCAGTCGCTTGTTTATGCTGCCTGCTAATCTCAGAAGAGGTTGAGTTATTTTCCTCCGTATTGGCGCTTGGGATGCGATAACCCCTAAAATCCAAACAAATGGATTCTATTGGTTGCAGTTGTGTGGGCAGAGGTAGTCTCTGGCCAAGGATAAAAGTGGACACTTCCTCACTCAGGCGACCCGCAACAGTCGCTGATATACACGCAAATTCATCTTCCTGCTCTTTTAGTGTTCGTGTAATCACTTGCTATCGGGGCCGACCTCAGTTCAGGAATTAGAATTCGACATTTAATTATCCAGCTGCTTTATCCTTCTCTGTCTCACCTATGTAACAGACAGAAACAGACTCACTTACACATACACATGGAACCATCCGAGTCCTTTCCTTTCTAAATGCCAGCTGGGCATACTGTAATAAAAGGAAGGCAGGTAGACCATGCTCTCCCCGAGTGCTATAGGGAAGTTCATTCACACGTCCTGGTTCTGCCATGCTGCGTTTCACCACTATCATGCATTGTGGGTGGTGCACAAGAGTTTTGGAGGATCATAATTATACAAGTGTTTAAAAATTAAGTTGTAGTTAAGTATATCATGTGTTCTCATATAAATTATTTTTTATAACAACTAGGATTTTTGCACGGTATATCTTTACAATGTTAATGAGAATAAGGGTGTAACGATGTTTCCTGACAAGTAAAACAAGATGTTGCTTTGGTCGTTTTATATCATTGCTGTAATGGAAATATTAACTAAAGTGAAATATTATCTAAAGCGCATGTTTTTGGCTTTTCAGGTCTTGCCACGTTGCTTGGACTTGGGCTCTTTGCACCCAACGCTGCTTTCACTCAGATGGTCACTACCTTTGGCCTGGCAGGAATTGTGGGATATCATACTGTATGGGGGGTCACACCTGCCCTCCACTCTCCTCTCATGTCTGTGACAAATGCCATCTCTGGTGAGTGAACAAGCCGTGCACTGTAAACCTTTCATATGTGCAAATTGGTTTCCAAAAGCTTTAACATTGCATACATATGATGAAGCGCATTCTGGATATTCTTGTTGTCATTTAGTGCAAGATATCCTTATGAGAGTAAATTTAGACAATAAACAAAAAATGATTTGTGATTTGAGTTAGTAGTTTGTCACTTATAGAAAAACAATTAACTTTTTTTTTAATGATCTGTAATGTACTAGTCAGTGTTTAATGTACGGTATAAGACCCACCCTATCCAAAGTACAGTAGCAGCTCGTTAGCATCAAACATGGTTTATTGGGGCATTTTTGGCTGCGTGTCTTCCCACACACTACTGCCTATTCCAAACATTGCTTGCTTGAGAGTAAATAGTTTATTCATTTGCAAGAGGGTGGAATTTGAGCAAGTTGGTGGGGAAGTGTTTTACCAACGTAGGGCTGTTTCATGTGAATTCCGTTAAATGAAGAACATAACGTTCTGTTTTTATACACCGTTTAGGCTTCACCAATAATAATTTATCTACCACTCGGATGAGTCAGTTGCTCCCTGGTGATGGCCCTTGCAGCTTTTCATCGTAAGCAGTAAAGCTGACTGTCAACCTCAAACCCAAATGTCGTAACTCTAGAAACACATGGCATCTCGTTGTTCTGGATGCAATCCTGGTTAAATATGTACTCCGTACCTTAAGAGGAGATTTAACCCCATTTGATCTAAGATGATTTGTTTTTAAGCTGAATCACGAGTTAAAAAGAGAATGACCGAGCATAAGCCTAAGTAGACATGATTACCCGGTGGAGGATGTCTCCTGCAGCCAGGACGCTTCGTTAAGCTTATTCTTTGTTTCTCTTGGCTAGCCGAGGGACTCGGAAACTATTCATTCTTTTAACGAGTCCTTGGTGGCCCACATTAAAGAGCCTTCAAGCTGTAAACTGCTGAATGAGACCACGCAGGCATACACTGAAGCAATTAGCTCTTTCGACCCACTGCACAGCTCCTGTGAAATCGCTTATTACCTTCTTACATCACCTCCCCCTTTCTTCAATTGTCTCCTTGACACATTGTGCACTCTGTAGCTGTTGTTCTCTACATACCTGGAAAATGGCATGCGCCCAAAGTGGTCCTTTGAATCGGAGCAAATGAGACATTAGGACACCTGTGAGGAATTTATGTTTTGTCTGTGGAAGTGTACGAGCGACACGCCGTGGGATGAATGGCAGTGTTCCATTTGACCAGAATAGAGTTCTCAGCAGGCTCTTTAATCTACCTGAGACAAGTGAAATAAGGATGACCCAATGTCTCGGGCCCTCAAAATGACCTTTTGGAATGTCTCAAGAATGTGTCAGGATGAGTCCCGGAGCCATGTGAAACTACAGGATGGTGAAGTACTGCTGTATTAAATGGCTTGACCATATCTTGGCTGGTGCTGGAATCACCTTGTTGTCATAGCTAATGATGCCTTGTAGATGTTTGTGAAGGAAACTTCATCCAGGCATTGAGTGCTTCATCTGAGCTACGGTTTCAAATCATTTTTTAACATTTTTTTTCCCCTCGGAGTGTGTCCTCAAATACGTTTCCCTTTCATCAAAGGTTTTATTACAGATGTCCGGAGGCGTGTATGAGCGTGGATGCGTGCCTGTGTAGGTTTACAGTTCGTCTGCAGCATTTCCTGCAGCATGGAGGTAGCGTGCGTTCGGGTTCCGTGCGCCGGCCTGCGATCAATTGTTCCTCTGGAATTACAAAGTGAGAGGAAATGCTCAACAACCGTTGCACACTTCATTGACTCAAGAGACCCCCTGACCACCTAAAGGCCACTTTAGGGTTTTTGGTCAGTCAGCAGTCCCTCCAACCACAGAAGCATTTGAAAACGATTAAAGAGGTGATGCTTATCAGGAGTCCAGCCCCAGGAGGCATGTCAACTCGATCACTTGGGTTGTTTAAGGTTGTTAAGTTGTTTTGAACGTGGTTCATTCTTAAGTCACAGACTGAAATGTAAAAAAAAAAATGGAAATATGCAGATTTACTTATGAAGTGTAGCGAATCGGATGCGCGTTTTATTTGACCCCTCGAGGGGTCGTATTTTTTTTTCTCTCTGCTGTCCTGTTTCCTTCCTCTGCAATCTCTTTGATCCTGTGTGTGTGTGTGTGTGTGTGTGTGTGTGTGTGTGTGTGTGTAGGTCTGACTGCTGTCGGTGGGCTCTCGCTGATGGGTGGAGGATATGCCCCGACCAACACGGCAGAAACCCTGGCTGTACTCGCCGCCTTCATCTCCTCCGTCAACATTGCTGGTGAGGGAAAAAAAAACTCGTCTCACGCTTCTGATTACGTGCTTAGAAAACACATAAGACTCTGTTTAGAGACGGGTTTGCTTTCAAGTAAATTTAGAAAACTCCAAATGAATTTACACCCAGGCACCCTCACAGATTTCCAGCTTCGATGACAACAGCGGAAAAATCAGGGAAAACATTTAGCGGGACTGGGTTCCGTCCCGCATGACTGAGGAGGTAGAAAGACCGAGATTACGGCCATGTCAATGTGAAATTTCCACTAATCACATCCCTGATTTGAGTATCTTAACGATGTACACATGGATGTCATGTTAAACATTCCAGCAGTAAGAGCTAGTTTTAAGGGTGTTGCAATGCAAGATTTGCTTGATCATTAAATGCTCACATGAGCATAACAATTTAAGGCTTGAACTTTACGGCTTCGGTAACTTGACCAAAAAAAACTTAAAGCATCATCTCTCTGACACACCTTCTTTTAAACTTTGTCTGCAATTAATTGTTGAGCTTTAACTCTGTACTGTATTTAGTTTGCTTTTGGTGGCAGATGATAGAAAAGTCTGGGTGCTTCCTGGAGTGACTTTACCCTGAATAATTTATAGGCGGTAAAATCTTTCCAGATGTTTGCATTCGCTGTCCATAAAAAAAAAAAATTAAAAAAAAATTAAAGATGATGGCAGATTCAGACAGCACTAAAATCCCAGAGATACTCTGGTATTAACGACAATAACCGCATCACTCTATCTCCCCATGTAAAACGAATTCGGTTTGAATTATGTCATCATTATAGGACGAATTAGCTAGGAGCTATGACGAACAATAGTGCACTGGGTCCAATAAAAAAATTAAATGCATTTTATTAGGATTTGGAAAACAATAAATAATGGTGCAGTGATTAGGCATGTAACAGTGTTGCAGTTTGTCAACATGTATGGTCACAAACAATCCCATCCTAATCAGGTTTTTATCATGTGGACAAACAGTGTTGCAGTTGGAAAGCAGCTTCTTACGTAGGCCGCCTTTGCTCCCATATAAAGACTGTCCTGTTTGGCAAGCAGCTCTTATTCCATTGCATGCAGCTTTTGTCCTAATAAATAAACCACCAAACGTTTGTTCACCCGATCCTGTGGTTCTCCTTCTGTCTGGCCGTCTGAGATTTTCAGTAGCGCAGTGTCTCAATAAATAAGTAATTGAATGTTTGAGTTGATGTGGAATTATCATTGGAACCCGCAGATGAGCCAATTAGATTTTGTAATTGATCTGAAGTGGGTTAAGGTTAAGGTCGTAGCAGGGTTAAATGACTGAAATTAGACTTGTTGGTGATGAAAGCTGTTGGCATCAAGTATTACTCATTACTTTAATAGGGACCAATTACCCAAAATTCACTTTCGATTGTTTTTGGCATTCACATGGGTCTCTATTGTGTGTATGCACAGGCAAAATATAAGGAAAAACACCATCCTTTCAATTTCCTTTTTTTTTTTTTTCCATTTTTGAATACGCGATTCAGGTGTCCCTTGTATTACATCATTCCAGAGGGGATAAAAAAATATATTTAAAAAAACGAGTAGGGCAGACGAATTTGCATGGACTCTTCTCCGGCTTCAGTGAAAACCCCTTTCCTGCATTCTGGTGAGCTAGAAAAATGCACTTGCACAAAGGGGCAGGAGCTCATTGCATTTTAAGTTACAGGCACAGAAACGGTAAACTTTAAACATTTGTGAAAGAGAATAATTAATATATTGTTTTCAAAATACTTATAGAATAACCGCATTTGTATAAATCCAACTGCACTACTCTAGCAGCACCTTTTATATAAAATGTACTAATACCTTCTGACTAATCAGAATCAAGAATTCAGCAGTTGTGAGAGGTAAAGTAAGATAAGCTATTAGTACAGATCTGGTGGAATTTAACTTGAGGTTTAGGTATGTAATAGGAAGAACCCCATGTCTTATTGGTTACTGCCGTGTGCCATCCTGCCCCTGAGCTCTCACCTCTGACTGACCCGAACCTGGTGCTCATTAGACGAGCTGCAACTTCGACTGCCTGCAAGCGTGAAGGGGGTTGGGGTGGGAGGATTCAGACTGAGCTCACACCTGATGCAGGAAATATGAGAGGCTATGTTTGTGCTTCAAAGAGCCCTGGCCCTGTTGTAAATCACTCTCAGAGCCCTTTTTAAAAGCGGTGGGTAGCCAGAATATGCCAAATACCTAATCCAATATGGCTTCCCACCCCTGTGCCGGCACCGAGACACGAGTCTGGATTTAAAGGAATATTTACAGACCGTTTCCCAGCATGCTTTGTCACACTCTGCCTTAACGACTTATTACTCTGTCTGATGTCTGTCCTGTTTATGTTCCAGTTCGCATAAAGTGTCTGAATTTCTATATTTATTTTGTCTAAGCGCAGGTGTTTAATTTCAGCTTAAAGGTGGATTTTTTTCCCCCCAAAGCTTTCATACTTTACACAGCGTTTCATTCCACAGTCAAAGCCACAAGCCATAAACCATCAGAGCAAGAAGTGCAAACATTTTTTGCTCCCCCTTTTTCCCTCCTCTCCTAAATTTTTATTGTTACAAGTGCTCGCAAAGGGAAAAAATAACAATGCCCATTCCAAATCACTTTTAGTAAAAAGTCCTGGAATTTATTGCAGTAACTTGTTTCATTAATGACCACCCCGACTGCTGCTTGATCCTTTCTGCACTCTTGGAATGCGTATGTATTTGTTAATGGGCTTTCATTTGAATAGCAAAAGCCTTAGTAAGTAAATTATCATTATTATTATTATTTAATTTAACGCCATTTTGCCTGCGCTGACTAAACTCTCTACATCTTTAACAAATCTTTTAATGAAAGAAATATTACGATAAAGATTTCTCTATCAAAATGTGAGTCATGAATCATGCTTCATTTTTTATTATTTTTTTTACACCAGGGGTAAGAAGTGGGATAACATGAGCCAGCGTCACACAAACACTGTACAATGTCTGACTATGTGTGTATGTGTATGCGCATATCTACCTCACTGCAGGTGGTTTTCTGGTCACTCAGCGGATGTTGGATATGTTCAAGCGACCCACTGACCCGCCGGAGTATAACTACCTGTACCTGCTCCCGGCTGGTGCCTTCGTGGGAGGCTATGGAGCATCTCTGTACAGCGGTTACAGCATAGAGCAGGTGAGATTAGTTCCAAGGCAGAGCTTGAACTTGACCTTAAATTATTTAAAGTCTAAAAATAGTCCTGTTTGCTTTTCTATGGATGCCCAATTTACTGATGTATGTATGTGTGTGTTTCTATATGTATATATCTATATTTTTATATATAGCAACAAATATATACCTAAAATGTTAATGTACAGTTCTTTTGAGAATTACATACATTCATCGTGTACATCAGTGTCATGGCAATATTGTGCTTGCAGTGATTTCAAGGTACTGACATTTAATGGTATGAAGATTACAAATAAAACAAACCATATCAATTTAGACAGGTGACACAATTTTCCTTACATGGCTCGCATTTGACAGAAACAAGCTCATGGTCGACCTGCACTGGCACACCAGGTACTGACCAAGCCGACACAATGGCGGAAAAGTGGAGTGCCAAGTCGTGAAACAAAGTGGCACCTGGTGAAGGCGTCGGTATAGCCAGTGGCCACATATGTGTTGGAGTCATGGACCTTTGGCATGGCATTGTGTCATTGATTAGATGCATTCGAAAATGAGTGTCCATGTTGAATACTAAGGGTCCTGTTGGACTGCTTGCTTAACCACTGAGACAGTCTGGAACCTTTGGGGAACAAAAAGACTTTGTTGTCAATGTGGCAATTCGCTGTTTTGGCGAAATTGCCATCTGCCCTTCAGGTAGCACCAATAACTGGCGGTGTGGAGGACAGAGGAAACTTCATTGTCTTCATGCAAGATGATCTTACATAGTGGATTAATCTGAAAAGGACTCTCTTGATTTTCCAAGTCTAAGGCCTCCCATCTTCCTGTTATTGATGATTGACTATTACTGTTATTTTCCAGTGGCTTTGTTTGACCCCACTTATTGTACTGACAAATAAATGGCACAATGGTACAAAAATCAGAGGTACTGAAGACCTGGAGTAAGACCCAAACTGTCCTCTTCAGTTGAGAGGAAATTGATTCAGACAGTCAGGAACAACCGAGGAACCACTGAGGCAAAGGCCTGCCATGAATTGGAAGCTGCTGGACCACCAGTGTCGCTATCAAGCTCAAAGTTGGAACTTTATCTTGTTTTATATATTGGAGTTGTAGCCCATGTCTGGAACATCACTCTGCTAAGATAATTGATGCAATTAAATTGATAATTGAGTTACAATTAAACTATCAGTCGTTGAATTTTGTTCTGCACTAGGTCTTGCAAAAACAATATTGTGCAGTGCATTGGCAACTCATCATGAAATTGGCAAAACCAAAACTTACCTCTGCTGTGGAGGAGAAGTTCATTTTCAGTTACCAGCCTCAAAAATCACCAATTAACGACACTTCAGATTAGAGCCATTATGAAGGCTTTACAGAGCATAAGTAGCAGACACATCTCAATATCAATTGTTCAAAGGAGATTCTTTCATATGTTGATGACTTCAGCATTGTTTTACAATGTAAAAAGAAATAAAAATCAGGAAAGACCATGGAATTAAAAACTTTTGACTGATTGTGTGTGTGTGTGTGTGTGTGTGTGTGTGTGTGTGTGTGTATATGTATATATATATATATATATATATATATATATATATATATATATATATATATATATATATATATAGAAAACTAGCCACTTATTAATATAGATGCTTATAACTTTTTAAAAAGATTTTTGGGCAGTAGTACAATGTAAAGATGGTCAGTTTCATTACTGCATTGCATTTACGGTAACTTGGACTCAAAAGACACCTTGCTTATTATTCCATTATTATTATTTGTTCATTTTGATCAATGTAAAATCAGCAAGTTGGAAAAAAGTACACCTTGATGTCCATTCAGCTGCTAGTGACTAAGTGGTTATCTCTGACATTTCCTCTTCTTGCTCTTTGCTCAGATGATGTACCTGGGCTCTGGCCTATGCTGTGTTGGGGCATTGGGAGGTCTGTCCAGCCAGTCCACGGCGCGTCTGGGTAACGCCCTGGGTATGATTGGAGTCGCTGGCGGAGTGGCTGCAACTCTGGGCATCCTGAAGCCCTCCCCCGAGCTTCTAGGCCAGATGAGTGCTGCCATGGCTGTGGGTGGTACAGCCGGTGAGTGAAATAGTGAGTGTGTGTGTGCCTGTGTGTTTGGTGCAGTGCTGTAAAAACAGACATACTTGGATCACATGTTCCTTTGAAGTCTTCAAACACCCACGTAAGTGTGTGTCAATGTGTAAACGGGTGAGTCAGTGAGCTGCCTGTAAGCTCAGGTAATGGTCATCGGGTCATGAGTCACACGCGGCATAGCGGCGGTGTCTTTTGTAGCCAGTCACATCCAATCTAAATTACTAATTATTCCTGGAAACCTGCTGGAATGGAGTTGAAGCTGTCCCGTGCAGCGCCTGCACAGTTCCAGATGCTAATTTAAACCTCCAGGTCTTTGCCAGCCTTAAAGACACACACATCCACAGAGACACACACATACACACCTCAAACCTGTCGTGACTGTGTTTCCCAGCAGAACTAAAAACATTTTTACCTTCCCCCCCCCCCCCCCCCCACAGGTTTGACCATCGCCAAGAAGATCCAGATTTCAGATCTGCCTCAGCTTGTGGCTGCCTTCCACAGTCTGGTTGGTTTGGCTGCTGTGCTTACCTGTGTGGCCGAGTACATGGTGGAGTATCCGCACTTTGCCACTGACCCTGCTGCAAACCTCACAAAGATTATTGCGTACCTGGGCACCTACATCGGTGGCGTCACCTTCAGCGGTTCCCTAGTCGCATACGGCAAACTGCAAGGTAAATGCCTATTTCTATCTGATCCAGCATTTTTATTTTATTTGGAAATTTAAACTCATGTTTCAAAGTAATCTTTAGCACACTTGCTGGCCTGTGAGGTAATTGCAGTTGACACTTACAAGGGTGGAACCTATTTTAGTACCAGTAAAAAAAAAAAAAAAAAAATTTATTACGGATAAAGTTTTTTTTTAAACCAACTAACCATCACAAAGTCACAAGCATTTTCCAGTCTATCAAACTTGTTATTCTTTCCTGAGTCCCTAAAAACTCTCTTCAGACTTGAGCCCTCCAGTGGTGCAACTCTAAGGCCCTGTAGATGTCGGTGCTGTGTTTGTTGACCGGCTGCCCCAGCAGTGCCACACATGCCCTGTGTTTAAAGTTTGGCCAGGCGGAACCTCTCAGAATTTGGCACTAATTTGGCCCCTCCACCCCCCAGTCATTTTCCACTTGTCCCCCCACCTCCCCCAAAGCTGGAACACATTATCTCCAGGAGCTTTCCCACTCCTTCACCGGCGCACTGGAACCTGGAGGTCTGTGCTGATGCAGAAGATTACAACTCCCATTTTTATGCTCGTGTGCATTTTTCAGTTTGGTTAAGTTTTTTTTTTTTTTTTTTCGGCGGCTATTCAAAGTGTGCTGAATAAAATTCCAGTCCATCTGCATCACTAACCCGACAAGTCCAGAAGTAAGCAAACATGATAAGGGCGATTATAGACCGTATGATCCACCATAGCTAGATTGTTCTAATCCATTTGTTGACCAGTTAAGCACCTTAGATGTGGCCTCATATGGTTTGGCTTGTTTTCTGATACGATGCCGTCTTGGAACAGGGAATGTACATGAATGTCATGTGTACAGGGAGGGGGGGAAAAAAACCTTGTTCTCATTTGTTCTTTGATTCTGATTCCTTTCCCATGCATGTATCAGAATATCCAAAAAGCTGGTTTAGTTTAAAGCTCTTATGTTAAACCTTGTTTTATCTCTAATGCATCATCTCGCTTCCTTGCCCCGCAGGTCTCCTGAACTCTGCCCCACTCATGCTCCCAGGCCGTCACGCTCTGAACGCTTGCCTCATGGCTGCCAGTGTGGGAGGCATTGTGCCCTACATGCTGGACCCCAGCTACACTATGGGCCTCACCTGCCTTGGCTCTGTTTCCGCCCTTTCGGCCATCATGGTGAGAGAGAGAGCGCCAATGCTTTTAGGCTGATAACTGGCAAAGATAGTTTATTGAGTTAAAGAATCTCAGATGGCTTAAATCACTTCGAAACATAATAAACATGTCAAGCAGGTGTTTTTTGCCCTTTTTAGTCAGAGCAGAGTATCCATACTTTATAGAATATAATATATACTCTAAATATAAGCACAAGAGGGGCAGATAGAAACAAATAATAAAAAAAAAAGTTTAGCTGAAATTCTATCTTTGAAACAAGGAAATATCAATCTAGCTGTATAGCCAGGTCTATAATAAAAAACACAATGTGCTTCACTAATTGCATGCTGGCATAAATATATTTTAACCGAATTACCTGAAATAATTTCATGGGAATGCTCAGGATTCTTTTAAATGGTAAATGCATTAAACATATATATAAGGGGCATGAGTGTTTTATATATAAAACACTCATGCCCCTTTTTGATGGTCATGAATGTTACTTGTGGTCACGTGAGATTTCTTTTGTTGAGGGGCATTTTATTAGTTAATTTGTGCCACATCTAGGTTGGGTAAACTGCAGAGTAATACAGCCATTATTTAGACTTATACCTTGCCACATTGTAGACAATATTCGCTATTCTATAAAAGTATTTCAGCCAGAGCTACAGGCTTCTTAAATCATGTCCACAAGTGTTAAGTGTAGAGCCACACTCTTTAAAAGTCCAATATATCACTTTTTAAGTTAACACAGGTCGCTGAGCTCCCCAGTGTTCCTTAATAATCTTCACATAACGCATATTTCCATCCCTCCATCTCACTCCTTCCTTAAATGCAGTGTTTCATTGTCCATGTAAAGAAGCTACTGCTAAGCCATGCTCAACCAGAGAACAGTATAATCCTGTGGAGGGGTTCTTCTTAGATGTGCTTGCAAAAAAGAGGAAATATCTAATTGACTTGTTAAAACCATAAGCAATACAAAAATACACAATCATTTTTTAAAGCAGTCCTCGTGTTTTTTGTCTTTTTTGTTTTTTTTGTACACAAATGACTAAAAAGTGACGCTTGCATAGTTTTAAAAAAACTGCTTAAAGCTTCAACAGCTTTAAGCAGTTTTTTTTTTTTTTTTTTAACTATGCAAGCGTCACTTTATGCAAGCGTCACTTTATTTTACCCTTTTTAGACATTGGGAAGTCTTTAGGACTGTGCAGTTGAAACATGTGATTTCCTGTTAACATAAGCTGCACTTTTTCATATGTGTGTATATAAAATTTATTTTTGTGTATAAATCATGTTTGTGCTTAGGGGGTGACTCTGACTGCAGCAATCGGTGGAGCAGACATGCCGGTAGTCATTACCGTACTGAACAGCTATTCAGGCTGGGCGCTGTGTGCCGAGGGCTTCCTACTCAACAACAACCTGCTCACCATCGTCGGAGCGCTAATCGGCTCATCTGGAGCCATCCTCTCCTACATCATGTGTGTGGTAAGAGTCTACATCCCCTCAATATTTCACACTCGGTGGTTCTCATTCACCCGAGAAAACCAAAAGCGCTGCTATGAATCTTAAAGGAATGCTCACCGCGAGCAAGATATTTTACTCTATGCTGGGAAAGTCCCTTTGTGTGGGAATTCCTGGTACACTAGAGCATCTGTGAAACTAGGCGGCACTTCTATTAATAGTATACGGTTTGAAATTTGCGCTTAAAGTTGCTTAATATTGTGACACTGTTGAGCATGAATTCGCATCAGTCTATTTAGACATGGTGACCAGGCAAAAGGGGGGCCAATAATTTAATAGTAGAAAATGTTAGTTTTATGAAACTTTTTTGAAAATGTGTTTAATTTTAAAACCACCAGAGAAAAAGGGAGTAAAGAAAACTTTGCCAGACAGTCAAACACTTGAGAAGGTTTCTTATGTTTAAATATATTTTAGAAAGGTATGTTTACTAAAAATTTTTTTTATTTTTGTACTATTGTTACTATTATATTGTTTTGAGTTTTAAGTATTGTTTTGTCGTTGTTGTTATTGCTACCATTAAAATTTTCTTGCCATTTAATTTAATTTACTAATTTTATTGCATTACATTGTAGGGACAGGCCTTACCCGGGACTCACCTAATACAATGTCATGATGCACAAGTCCTGATTCGAATTGTATTGTGATTTTACAATTATCTCAATTTTATAAACGTTACATTTTGATATAAAATAATTTTCAGATATTGTTACAATTCTAAACAAACTTGGCAAATAATTCACCCCTACCACACAGGATGCTGTGCTGCCTTCCCGTGTGTGAGAAGGTTAGGGAACAGCACCTATAGTATTATAGAGGAATAGCTACATTTTATCATCTCAAACATATAGTACAGACCACAAGTTTGGACAAACCTTCTCATTCAAAGAGTTTTCTTTATTGTGTTCTTTATTGTGTTCTTTAGCCCAAACAAGTCTCTTCTGCTTGTTGCCTGTCCTTAGCAGTGGTTTCCTAGCAGATATTCTACCATGAAGGCCTGATTCACACAGTCTCCTCTTAACAGTTGTTCTAGAGACGTGTCTGCTGCTAGAACTCTGTGTGGCATTGACCTGCTCTCTGATCTGAGCTGCTGTTAACCTGCGATTTCTGAGGCTGGTGACTCGGATGAACTTATCCTCCGCAGCAGAGGTGACTCTTAGTCTTCCTTTCCTGGGGCGGTCCGCATGTGAGCCAGTTTCTTTTTAGCGCTTGATGGTT
>JAAGKR010001630.1:0-56861 GCA_011419295.1 Clarias macrocephalus
ACGAAGTCGAGACATGTTTTACATGATACCTCAGGCTAATGCAAATGACGGATAAGGACAAACAGAAAGGGCAGCATGGGACGATTGTGCTGGCTGGCAAAACCATGCTTCATACGTGGATTGTCTCTTTCTTTTTTTATGTAGGCGGTTTTTAAAGGCCAAAAAAGAGAGCAAAGAGCCGCCTCCATTTTGCTTCATGGATGGGATTGGAACAAAAACACACGTGCATGTGCAGAATTCATTGTAGTAAAATCTTATTAAACATCTAAATATTTGCATCTATGAAATGATTGTGCTTGCACATGTGTTTTTTTCTTTTATTTTCTCCAGCTACCGTATACCTACTTCACCCGTATACTTAGTATGCTGAGTATGTTAGTTGGAATACAGTACGGTATGTGTACAGTCTTAGTTGTAGTAGTAGTTGTTGGCTAATTAGTCAATGCAGGTACACAAAGGTATCCCATACAAGTATACACCGATCAACCGTAACATTATGACCACTGACAGAAGAACTGAACAACCTTGATCAACCATTATATACCAGTAAACCTGGTGACCAGGTCATGGAGACCAAGGGGAACCCAAAACCTAGGGGGTTTTAATGTTAAAGTTTTTAATATCACGACTGATCGGTGTACGCTATGTTATTTTGTTTACACACAGCATCCAAGGTTACAGAACGTACATTCTTGCTTTCGAGTTTACTTTGGCGATATGTTTTTAAAAAAAATTTTTTTTTAAGTTTTTTATCTAGATTCAGGCAGATTGAATGATCTGACACACACACACACACACACACACACACACACACACACACACACACACACACCCTTTGAGAACTAATTAATCAGTTACAGATGATGTTCTGTACCTCTGACCTAGAAAAAAAAGTCTAGATGTGGGTCTTTGACCTAAAAAGAAAAAAGCTTGAGAGTTTCTGATAATGCGATTTTATTTTTTGATTAATAACAACCAGTAAAATTCGCCATTATACGCAGTGTAGGCTGTATAGAAACATTTCAACATTTAATAGCCGTATTGTAGGATAATTAGCGCCACCTGACTCAGGGTGCACCACACTTGTCACACGTTTGTTGCTCAGTCGTTACACTCCCGCGTCGCATCGATAACCTAATCAGGCCTACAGTATACAGTATATGTAAATGCAGATGATCTGACCACAGTGAGCACATACCCAATCACACCCCCTCACACCGCCTTCTCTGAGTTCAGTGATTGTTAAACATTAAAATATATAATAAACAGATTTCACTGAACTTTCCCAAGCTGTGCTGAGTCTCGTCCTGGACAGTGTAGACTAGTGTCTGTGCTTAGCATTTATTAGGTAATCAATTAAACATGACTGGGCATCTACAAAATGAGATATGGGATAATCATTAGAGACCATGTGGTGTCATAATTCCTGGCTAGAAGTTGATTATTTTCTTGGATTTGCAGCACGAGTGTTTTATGTCTCTGGCGTATAGTCGATCAGAAAATCGATTTATAGCTGCATGTAACGTGAATCATCTGTGAAATCTGTCATGGTGCTTCTTCACCAGCATCTCCATCCATGAACATTTTTACGTTACAGCATTTTTGTCTGCACACCTGCCTAAAGCTTTTGCACACCACCGGACGTTTCATTGTTACTACCAAATCCTCATCTTGCTTCGATTAATAATTCATAGCAAACAATTCTAGATGTGATAAATCTGGCATGATGCATCAGAGCACCAGGTTTTTCTAATATATATTTAAAGCATATGGCAGCCACAATGTGTATAGTGGTATAATTGCCATTTGAGATTTTTTTTTATTTACCCCCACCCACACACATTCACACACACATTCACACACGCATCTTGCAATCCTAATCTTCACAGCTGTGGGAAAACTATCTGAAGCAGACTGTAAATCTGCAAGACTCTGCTTTAATTTAAAGAGAGAAAAAATAAGTTGTATATCAACCAGCAGTGCTACTCAGTTCTCGCTCTCTCTCTCTCTCTCTTGCTCTCTCTGTCTGTCTCTCTCTCTCTCTCTCTCTCTCTCTCTCTCTCTCTCTGTCTCGCTCTCGCTCGCTCCCCATGATGGAGGAAATTAATATTCTGTTCTGCTTTCCCATTGGGCCTTAAAGGCTGAAGCTTTTACTGCTTGGTAGTGAAGAAAGCGCTACACCTGTCATGCTCAGTTGATATTTCAAAGTCGTTTCTTTCTAATCAGACACCTTCTCCCTGGGGAATCCCGTTTGAAGCGCTGACTCTTTAAACAACCGCTTTGAGCAAGGTTTTTTTTTTTTTTTTTTTTTTTTTTTTAATACATCTGGGAAGTCTGGATGGATAATAGCAAATCCCAGCCTTGACCACAGCATTTTTCACAGCATAGTTCTGTGTGTGTTTTCTGGATGAGAAGACACATACGGTGTTAAGTTTCTCACGTTAGCAAGCTAAACGAAATACTAAAGCCAGCATTGTTTTCAAAGTTTTCTACTTTTGTTTCTTTATTTTTTTTCACTTCATCTCTTTCCTTGTTTTTACTGTGTTTTTTATTTTTCCAGTCACAATACGAAGACTACAACCTGGCTGGACCCACGGCTGGCTAGAAAAGCAAAACCCCCTGAGAAATGTGACGAGGGAGGTGAGATGGTTTGCTTCCTATGACGCACACATACACTCTTGCATAACCATCAATTAAATTTCACTTATTGACAATCCTTTTTAAAAAGATTTATTCTTTATACATCCTCAGTAAAAGTTGAAACACAACTAAGAGCTGAAAATGGGTAGGTTAGCTGTTAGCAGTAAGCCATTAAACCTCCCATCTTTAGCTCTTAAGAAACAGACAGTTAAACAGACATAAGCCTGGTTTAATTTTTTTTATTTTATTAATCATGTTGAAATTAAGGATGTCATCACCTAATATCACCCTTATCCACACACATTTGATCTGTTCCTACTAAAAGCCCATGAAATTATCCGAAAGTTGCTTAAAGTTCCCCAACTGTTCTCTACTATGTTACCACTTCTCCACAAAATTACTATCCTGAAGATTTATCTGGCTTCGGCACGCAATACAAGCCTTAATTAGCAGCTCAGTGTGTTTAATGATCGAGCTTAACAATCAGTCACTTTTAAAATAGTTACACTTCCAGCTTTAGGATCGGAAGTACATAGGAACAGATCGACATGAGCTTTAGGATTTTTTTTTTCTCTCTTTAAACCTGCTCTGAGAAAGAACACACAAGAACACACCAGTCAGAGATAAATCTGAACAACAGAAAGTGTAAAGAAAATGCATGCACATTTAAAGAAGAAAAAACAGAGAATGTGTTTTGTTCCACTAGGTGTCTGTGAGGCTCCCCAAAAATGATCTAAAGGTGAATTTACATAATCAGTCCCCGTTTAAAAAAAATTTATTAAAAAAAAAAGGAATATTTTTCATAGTTGAGTTATTAAGCTAAGTGGTAAAGGCATTGGACTACATTTCGAAAGGTTCTAGGTTCAAATCCCACGACCACCAAGTTACCACTGTTGGGCCCTTGAGCAAGGCCCTTAACCCTCAACTGCTCAGATGTGTACTGAGATAAAAAAAAAAATTAAGTCGCTCTGGATAAGGGCATTTGCCAAATGTCTAAATGTAAATGATACGGCGCCCCAGGAAAAATTTGGGTTAAGGGCCTTACTCAAGGGCCCGGTAAAGCCAACCTGGAGGGGGGATGGGGCTTGAACCGGCAACCTTCGATGAGTAAGTGCCTTATTCCTCTGCTACCCCAGGTCATAGCAAGAATCAGGACAGCACTACTTTAGGCAGTTTTATTAGCGCAGGTGCTGAGGGACAACAGCAGAATCCATCGAACCATACTTTGCACTTCATTTTCTCTTTCATAAATAATAAAGCTGTGCATCATCTTACACCGTTTCAAACATGCACAGCCTCCGTTATAGCTCAGTGACTAGTCCTGCATTGTTCTACAGTAAAATGCTTCATCTGGGAACATACAGTAGTAATGACCAGGGAGTTGAACTGTCCCCGATAATATCAAAAAAGTGTGAGTGTGGGTCTATTTTTGGATGTTGCATAATAAACCGCCAACGAAAATACACGTGTCCGGAACTGCTTTGGGAGCGGGTGAGGTAAAACACTTCTTTACACTTCATCCAAAATGATATGGGTTATACTTATCGCAAGTATAAACATAAGTTATGACCTAGTCTCTCTCTCACACTCACACACACACACACACACACACACACACACACACACACACACACACACACACACACACACACACACACACACCAAACTCTGAGCATCATCTTTGTTCCTGGCACACACATTAAAGTCAAACAGACAGGCAGGCACTGAGCGAGAGAGCGAACGTGACAATCGCGCTGTCTCGCTTTGCTAACGGCTCTTAGGGGCAGACTGGAGAACTCATCACCATGCCATCTCACCCCTGAAATCCTTGCACCATTCTGGCATGAAGAGTGTGCCTGTCTCACAGTTTTTTTTTTTTTTTTTTTTTTACTCCCGCAGTGCGGCCAAAGGCAACTAATGACTCTCCCTAGTTCACGTCCAGATCTTAGTCGACAACTCGGCCTGTTTCTTTATTTTTCCTCTCCAGACTTTCTGCTGATGCACACAAGGAGCCAGAATTGTTGACTAGCTCAGAAAAAAAAACATCGTTTGAGAACGCTTCAGTGATCTGATTGTGTTTTAATTGGAGCTCATGCGTCTTTCTGTTCTTCCACAGAGCTGCCGTACGGATGGGAGAGGATCGAGGACCCACAATATGGCACCTACTACGTGGAGTAAGTGATGTGACTGATTTGCGTTTTTTTACATCAATGTTATTAGGTTCGTTTGGGAATATGTTTCATCTGCCGAACAAATGAATATCATATAGCGACGTTACTGTTTTCATTGTGGCAGTGTAGTTTGTAATGCTTCTTGTATTACACAGAGATGTATTGCTCCTACGCAAATCAGGAGTAGCGCATCTCTGAGGATTATACCTTTGTGCCACCATGTGACCAGACCTGGGGTGAACAAATCAAGGGTGCAACCATGATCGTATGCTTGTTCATTTTTCTTCCTCTCTATCGATGCACTCAGCTAGCGAACCTGCTTGTCTTGTGTGAATAAGTTCTTAGTTATCCTAGTCTGTTGATTTCTGTTCAACAAAAAGAGCAAAGCGCAATATCACTTACTCAGTAAACGTAAAAAATAAATAAATTTTAAATAAATTTAAAAAGAAATGAAATTTTGAAAAATAAATTTGTCATTTCAACCAAAATAAATGCAAGTTCCAGGTGTTTTTGGAAAGCATATACACTGCCTGGCCCAAAAAAGCTGCACATACACAAATGTTTCATTCGGCCTCCTTTAGCTTTGATTACAGTGTGGTGGCCGGTTCATGTGTGAAAATGATTGCTCATGCTCCAAATAACCACTCTTTCAACAATTTTAGTCTTGGAATATGTCTGTGCCATCAGGGAAGGAAAAAAAACTATTTATTGCTCTATTTTCATAATATGTATCATGCGGTATGTCTAATGTATCATCACGTTAGTCAAGATAATGCAAGTCAAATCTGTATGTACTGTATATGTATATTCATATATATGTACTGTATATGGGTGACCTACAGTAAGTTCTTTACAAGGTTAATAAGAAAATTTGTTGAAAAAATAATAAAAAATAAAATATGGATTAAAATCAAATAAAATGGAGTAAGGAACAGAAATGTCATACAAAATCTGCATGGTATAAACTGAAAATAAAACAAAGGACAAAAGCAAATAAAACATGGCTATAAAACATTTGATAAGAGCAACTGGTATAAGAACATGTTATAACCAGTGTACACAGTCATGCACATTATACACTTGAGAAAATAAAAATGTGCCTTATATAATAAAAAGGCCTTAAATAATGTGAGATCAGAAACAGCCCTAAGCTCAGATGGTAGAGCATTCCATAATTATGGGACGGTCACCACAAAGGCCCGATCACCCCAATGCTTATATCTTGAGTGAGAAATGACCAATAGTGCCTGAGTGGAGGATCGAAGGCAGTGGGCAGGATTACGTGGCAGAATGTAGAAATTTAATACTCCGTTGCTAAACCACGAAGAGCTTTAAAAATACAAACCGTTTCATTTTAAAATTCATTCTAAAATGAACCGGAAGTCAGTGTAGTTCACGCTAAACTGAAGTAATGCATTCATACTTGATGAACGCATTAAGTGATCGTGAGGAAGCGTGCAGCAGCGCTCTGAACAAGTTGCAGTCTTTGATTTAATGACTGACTGATGCCTGTGAGTAATGCATTACAACAGTCTAATCTTGAACTGATAAAAGCATGAATGGTGGTCTCCAAATCAGCACGACAGAAAAAAAGGTTTCACTTTACTCAGCAGGTGGAGTTGGAAGTAGCTAGCTCTCACTGTCCCCTTTATATGTTTATCAAACCTTGTCAAAAGTAACTCCTGTTAAGCTCTGTCTTTATGGCCGAGAGATCCAGCCCATTATCACCACCAAATAAAATAAACTCAGATTTATTTTCATTTAAAAATAGAAAGAAAAAAAAAACATACCTTAACTTCCTGTAAACAGTGTGATGATGGTTGTAGGGGATTTGGTGAGTCAGGGCTCAGGGGCAGGTACAATTGCACATCATCTGCATAACAGTGGAAGGACAGGTTAAACTTGTTAATAAAAAGACCTAAAGGTAAAAGATAAATTGAAAATAAAAAAGGCTGAAGTATCGAGCCTTGTGGTACTCCGCATGTCAGGGAGATCCGGGATGACCGTTGCCTCCCCATTCAGCAGCAAAACTTCAGTTACGAAGATATGATGTAAACCAGTCAAGCGCTGGACCTTGTAGACCTACTAGATCTCTAAGCAAAGTAATTTAAATGACCTTTATGCGTTTCCCTTCTTACTCTTACAATCTGGATTCCTCAGATCACATGACATTGTTTATTATCAAACATAGCTGTGATTTCTGCTGTCTGTTTTTTTTAAATAATGCAACTTCAAGTGTTTGTGATCTCTCATGGTTTCTTTTTAAACCACTTTTCTTCTATGAAGTTTATGGTTTAGCACTGCCCTTCCAGGTTTTAATAATGTTTTCCCAGCATCATGCAGGCCAAAAATTTGAAGCTTCTGAAATTAGAAATAAAAAACAGGGCCAGTCAGTGTATTTATCCTTCTTCAATAGATGACAGCTTAGACTGAGAAGCTGATAATGCAAAGAGGCAGCTAATTAAGCTAAGAACCTATTTAAATGTCAAATCCACCTGTTTATAAGTTGTTAGGCAAAGCGATTAAATTTAATACTAATAATGGCTAACTAAATGGAAGCAGCTAAAGCAGTGTAAAACAGTTTTCATTTTATAATATGTAAAAAAAAAATGTTTACTGTTATTTCTATTATTTTTTTATTATTATATTGTATATATATTTTTGTATAAATGAAAAAAGTGTATTTAAAAAAATATTTTATTTAAAAATTTTAAATTCTTCTTATTTAATACTTAAAGAAAAATAAGTAAGACCCTGAAATATTTTTTTTAAAGATTAAATGATAACGATCTAAATGATCCTTTAGATTTTAAATGATCAATATATAATATAATATATGTAATTCCTAATTAGTAGTGATTAGCACTTTCACCTGTCATAACTCCAGGGTCCGGGGTCGATTCCTGCTTTGGGTCTGTGTGCTTGGAGTTTGCATGTTCTCCCTGTGCTTGGTGGGGCTCCTCTGGGTATTCTGGTTTCCTCCAACAGTCCAAAGCTACTTGGCGTTCCCAAGTTGCCCGTAGTCTGTGAATAAGCGTGTTTGTGTGTGTGTGTGTGTCTCCCATAGATTAGCCTATAGACACTATTTGACCCCGTTCAAACACATTACCTAGCACTGACCACTTGCGAAATGATCACCAACATGTTGACACCAGGCGTAAACAGGGACCAAATCAGAAACCATTAAATGATTCGACTTCTCTCGCGCTCTCTTCTTACATTTCATATCTCTCTTCCTCTTCTCGGCTTTTCTTGAATAAGGAGGAGGGTGACTCATACAGAATGCAACAAGGGCTCCGAAACCTCTTACCCACACACGCATGCGAGCACACGCAAACATGCTGTTGTTTCAGCGTGGCATGCACCGCGTGTCGCTGTGCTTTAGTTTAGGCCTCCAACTGAACTAGCTCATTGTACATACTGTAAAAGATGATTTGGGACTCAAAAGATCTGTCACTTCATTAGCATTAACCGGCTACTCTAATAGGAACATCTGCTCGTTCAGGCATTTTTCCAGTCAGCTAATTTTGTAGCAGCAGTGCAAGGCATATGCAAGGCATGTTCAGAGACAATCAACATTAGTTAACGTTCACACAAAACCTTAGAGTTCCTGATGATTAAGGTCAGAAGAGAAAAGTCAGACAGGTTTTGACAGTAACTCTCATACCAACTCTTTAAAACCAGGGTGAGCAGAAAAGCATCTCAGAAAGCACTTGTACGTTACCCTGCAACAACACAAGACCAACACCAGGCTCCACGAATATAAGAAGTGAAGGTTGGCAGGTGGGTTATTTTGTGGAACTGAAATGAAATTTTTACACAAATGAAAATTTCCACAAGTGAAAAGACCAATCTATTTCTTTCTTTACAGTCTGTAGAATGTTCTGCAGAGAGTCTAATTATCAAAATAAATTGACAAGGCCATCAGAGAAACCTGCATCTGTAGTCTGGAGTTTAGGGAGATTAGCATAGTTTTCTCATTTGCTGGTTCTGTAAAGCGTGAATATCCACTTTGTTGTGATGGATTGCTTCTTTTTAAGACATGTCCTGTTTGCCTGCAGCCACATCAATCAGAAGACACAGTTCGAGAACCCTGTGATGGAGGCCAAGAAGAAGCACGTCCACGAGGCGCCCGCGGCGAGCCAGCCAGGACCGACGCCCTCAGGTAACAACCACACAAACACCACGCTGATCATCTTAGCAGCATCGGTTCACGCGTTCATTTAGCCATGAACTCGAGCTACAGCTGCGGATGCTCCCGACATCAATCACGAAAACACTCTACAGTAGCGTGCAACCGAATGTGTTCAGAAGAAGTGAAACTCCAAAACTCCGGAGCGTCAGGGTAGAGCGTGTCAATTACAGGAGTGCCGAAAGCACAAATGTTTCACAGGCAGCCAATTATTTTTTTCAGCGCGCACAAATGATTGACTCGGATCGCGTCACAAGTTCTATCATCCCTCTGTGTCTTTAACTAGAAGAGACAGGATTTTCGATTCGGGCTGTCATCGGCATTCGAATCAAAGTTTGCCATGCTTTTCGAGCGTCTTGTTTTGACGGTGCCGGGTGATTTCGAACCGGTCCTGTCTCTCTAAAAGCCTTGCCTCGCTAAGCTTTGCCTTTCCCAGCATGCTCTTTTTCTGGATCCTCAAAGCTCAGGGTGTTATTTTACTGCTGAAAATTGAGAGTGCAGTACACTAACCCAAGAGCAGAAATCTTTCAACCCTCATGCAGATGCTTTTTTTTTTTTTGCTTTCATACCAAAAAAAATCCCCAGCTCCATCAAAAGTGTCGCTCTCCGCGCTCTCACGGATTTGTTCCGCTCTCACTGAAAAACCCCAGACGCACTCAAATTTATATGCATATTCACTTTTTTCTTGAGTGAGTGCTTGTTTTTATTGTTATTGCTAAGCAGAAACAGAGAGTGAACATTTCATGTGCCTTCGTTGTCTCATATATCATAACCAAGCACGTCTGAGTGGAGCGTGTATGTGTGTGTGGATACACTAGACTACAATTTTGGGTATATTTTGAAATATTAAAGAGTAAAATAATATCTTGCAGTGTAACGGTGTTACTGAGTAGTTGTTGTCATCATAATTTGTTGCCTTGTGGCATCATTACTTTGACTATAGTTTAAATTTAAATTTAAAATAAATGCTTCTGTTGTAATGAACTGAAATTGCATTCAAACATTTCTACATTTTGTCCTACAATTATACCAATTCGATCACCTTTAGCTTTGATTATAGTACGCAGTGTAGTGGCCAGGTCATGTGACAAAATGATCACAGAACCACTTTTTTCCAATTTGATTCCTTGTATTTGTCTGTGCCATCAGAGAAAAACCGCCACAGATGTTAGTCAATTCAATTAAATTTTATTTGTATAGTGCTTTTAACAATTGTCATTGTCGTAAAGCAGCTTTACAGAATCAAAAGAAAAATTATGGCACAAAAATTATGTGCAAAATTATAATTATCAGATTGTCCCTGATGAGCAAACAGGTAAGGAAAAACTCCCTGAACTGGCAATAGGAAGAAACTTTGAGAGGAACCAGACTCAACAGGGAACCCATCCTCATTTGGGTGATATCAGATAGCAGAAATTGTTGTGCAGTCATACTGTGTGCTAAGCAGCTGGAAGTTCAATATAACAGTTGATGTCTTTAAGTTAATCCAGTTCATTATTGAAGGCTCAAGGTTAGAGTTGAGGAAATTCCAGTCATGAACTATTGAGCGACTGCAGTCACAAGTCCTCAGAGAACAGCTGTCTGCATCAGCCAAGGTCAGGACCATCTTCATGGTAAAGTGGAACCGTCCCTGGTCACCACACGCATCCCAAGCAGACCACACGGGGCCTCCATGAGGCGAGATCTCCCACCAGGGCAGAGGGCAGAGGGGGTCTGGATCACTGGCAGCTTATAAGTATTTATATTATATTATAAATATACCATATTGTATAAGGTATAAGTACAGTTTATTTAGTGCAGAGTGGAAGCAGGAACTCCGGCAGGACTAACTATGACAGCATCACTAAAAGGGAAGAGCCAGAAGGAAACAGACATGAGTGGGAACTGGGATGTTAAACAACTAGTCATTTCACCATCAACAAACCTTGGTCAATTCAGTACATTCAGGTCATAATTTTATTGCCATATAATGTTACTGAGCCTAAACCCGAGCTACTGAAGCAAGCCCAGATCATAACACTGCCTCCAGAGTCTTGTACAGTGGGCACTATATGCTTCCCTGCTTACCCTGACGCGCCCATCACTCTGGAAAAGGATCAGTCTGAACTCAAACCTTTAATTAGTAAAATCTAAGCTGACACCTTTTGCCACCTCTGTCTGTCTGTCTGTATCACCTCACATGTTACAGAAGGTGGAAAGTCAATTTGAACTATGCAGTTTAGGGAAAATTATATATATAAATAAAAAAGAACAATCAGCTGCTTGAACTCATTCAAGCGTGTAATTATAGTACACAGGGCTCGAGTGTGTGAGAGCATTTATTTTATGTAATAAAACACTTTATGTTCCAGCTAAATAATTACCTATGTTCTTATGCCCTTGGTTTTTCTCTCTTGTTTTTGTGGTATTTATTTCGCAGTACACAGCCCGCCCCAGTGCTCCCTGTACTGCTGTTCCCTACTCTATAAAACCCAGAGCAGGTGTGTGAGACGGCTGCAGCCTCCTCCTCCTATATAATGCACTGTCCTCAGGCGAGCGACATTAACACTTGCTGATGCTTAGCTAGCAGTCTGATCGTTATTATAGTTGACCGCTGCTGACCTCAAGCTCCAGAGGCAGCCAGAAGCTGATGTCATTCAGGACACACACACACAAGCAGACACAAACACGGAGCAGAGGACGAAATGGACCTCGAATACATTTCAAACCTCAATGTCTACCTGTCAACTGAAAATCGGACCAGCCAAGTAAACTAGATCAATATAGCCGTTAAATCCCTTTACCGTGAGATTTCCCTTATACTATATAAAATTCACCCAATAGTGGTTAAATATATATACAGTTATTAGAATATATTAGTATATTCAATTTAGAGCCCATTACTTCCAACTGCATTCTTTATATCTCCATATAATCTTCTGCTACACTATTGCACTCATCCCGGCATGTCACCAGTGCTTGGATACCATCAAAGTAGAAAGTTTCTAGCCCGCAACACATCTGACATTATGGCCCAAACATGTGGAAGGACTGTAAAGCGGATGTTTTACTGCAGCTGGAAGTCTTCTGTAAGTGTTAATCCGTTTCACGCCTTAATTCGCGAGAAATTTCATAAGAAGTGGTTTGACCTGTAGAGTAACTCTGAATCTCAGTTCTTATCATAAAGACTATTTTGTAATTCAAACCACCTTTCCGTGCGTGTGTTAGCTCAGTGTTTTCCAAATTGCTCCTCAGGTTTTGCAAGATTATCCACATTTTTGCCCTGTTTAACACACCTGAGCCAGGTATTCAGGCATGCAGAAAAAAAAGAAACTTCAGACATTCTGGCATTTGCGGTGCTTCCATGCAAAGACTATTTGATCAGATTTAGTTATTTACCTGTATCCTGGATCATTTTCTTTATAATCTGTTTTTGTAACTTCTAACTAAATTTCATGTTCACATTTACATCATTGAACATTTAATTTTGATCATCGAACCTATTTGTCATTTATACTCATCCATCCATCCATCCATTCAACCCATCCATCCATCCATTCCACTAACCCATCCAATTCATCCATCCATCCATTCAACCCATCCATCCCAACTCATCCATCCATCCATTCCACTTACCCATGCATCTATCCATCCATCCATCCATCAAATCCAACCTGCTTATATATCACACTCATCTATCCAAACCACCCATCATCCAACCCATTTATCTGTCCCTCCACCATCTATACACCCAAACGCTCCATTCAGCCATATGATTCTTCAGAGTTAAAATCCAGTGCTGGGTATTCAGTATTCAGGATGGATGAATGGCTTGAATGAGCAGACTGAATTGATGGATGGGAGGAATGGACAGTTGTTAATTTTATGGGTTGGATAGTTAGATTAGTTGATTGGAATGATGGACGTGTTGGATGAATAAGTTGGGTGGTTGCTGAGTAAGTTGTTGATAGATGGGTTGATTGAATGTATGGGTTGAATAGGTACTGTAGGTGTGGTGGGTGGGATGACTAAAATGGTGGATAGGTTGGATAGATTGGTTGCAACAATAGTCACATGTAAATGTAAACATGTAATTTATACATATATTTATATTTGCATATATAATTTATAAATTCATAATACTGTATTTTATACATAGATATGCAATATAACTTTATTTTCTCTCAGAAATTTTGTTTAATCAAAGATAAAAATGTAACAAAACCATGTTACATCAAGTATGCAAAGGATCTCATTTTAAAGTCAAATGTTTAAATTCACTTTCTGTTTTAAAGCATACTTACAGACGTGCCCTCAGTCAGCTCGTTGTATTCCAGTGTAGCTCTCCTGGACGGTAACAGATCATTAGCTGCACGTCCCAGGCTTGAGGAACAGCGGTATACATGTTAAATCACAATGTCCGCTGCAGTACACTTACTGAAATGTTTCAACATATAACCTCACTTATAGGTTTTGCGTTTTTTTTTTTTGTTTTTTTATTTGTGCAGTTGTGAAAAGTGATTCATATTTGACCTACCTAACACACACACACACGCACACGCGCGCTCTGGTTTCACACTGGCACCTTTAATTACACGCTGACATTTTATAATCAGCTCGCCTTGAGACAGACACACTCATTCTCTTCGTGATGAGTTAATCAAGTAGATGTAAACATCATTCTGTCTCTCTCCTCCCTTTGATGTACACTCACTCTGTGTGTCTCTCTCTCTCTCAGACACAGACCCAGACTCGACATCTTAAAATAGTTCCCAAAATATTAGTATCTGATTGCATTTAAATATCAATTACCCTTTAATTGTATACTGTTACAGAACATTAGCACTTCGTATCATATTAATGATGCTTGTATATTGCACAGTGTCTTAGTGGTTAGCACCGTCTCCTCACACCTTCAGGGTCAGGGGTTTGAATTTCGCTTATGGTCTGTGCTTGGTTGGTTTCCTTCAGGTACCCCGGTTTCCTTCCACAGTCCGAAGAGATGCGCCGTTTCTAAATTGTCTGTAGCGTCCGTTTTTTTAAATTATTTTTTTTATTATTATAACACAGGTAAGCGCAGGTAACCAATGTTTTATTGATAAAGGTTTGAGCGGATGGACGGACGGATGGACATATGAATATTTTATGTAATACCCATATTGCAGCTAATCACAAAAAATGTAAAGAGCCACTATCTTGCTTTCAAGTGACACAAGTGTCTCTCTGCCAAAGGATGTAGGAAACAACCGTAAATAACAGTATTAGTCTTCGCTTCTATCTTTCAGCATTTCAAGCCCAACCCTTTCGGCTGTTTGTGATCCTGCAATTCACAACTCATTTACAGTTACGCTCTTAGCAGCAGGGTCAAAATGTTGACCCCTGTTAAAGATCGCCTCTAGTGGAACATGCTCATTTTCCATTTCCTTCGTTTTTTAATCTCATGGACGTTGTATAGAACAAGGTCAGCCTGTGTGTGTGTGTGTGTGTGTGTGTGTGTGTGTGTGTGTGTGTACATGTGATTTCATCATTCATTCATTACAAAAGACAAAAAAAATGATCAATCGTTCCCACACGGACCAGAATGTTTTCTCTACAAATCATAAACGCTATCAAATGCTTATCTGTAATGATTAATATTGCATCATTGTTTTCCGCTGAAGGGTTTCGTTCGGGGAATAGATGGTTTTGGCATTCAGTGTGTTGATACATAGAGATGAGTTTATTTCACACTCCGGCTGGCTATCAGCCAAACCCGCTGGCCAGCACTCTCATATTAAATTAAGATGATGCACGTGAGGTTCAGCCAGCCGGTACTTTTTGCAATAGCGCTTTCTAATAAACCCGACAATATTCCGTCCACAAAAGTCAGTCCAGAGGATGAATAAGACTGAGTTATGATATTAGACATGACGAGACAAAAAAAAAATTCCAACAGCGACACTGCGACAGACGTCAGCATAAATATTACTGTATATGCAGCAAAGTATTACATCTACACAAATTGCTCTTCAGAATTTTTGGCACCCTTTACTTCAGGTAAGAAAGAATGATGATCGGAATTGTACCAACAACAGTGCACAAATCAATACTAATAATTCCGTGTACATTGGTGGTGAGGTTGGCCGTAAAAATTGTCTAATCAGCTTCATGGCATCTGGCAAAAAGAAGAAATGTTTTTAATATGATATACCAAAACACAGAGATATGAAGATACTTGGTTGTCACATAGCACTCCAGCCACCATGCAGTTAAAACTATTTGGATTGGGGGAAAAATCCTAGAATGCATGTTGGTTTAAAAATTTTGAGTGTGGCATACATGGAAATGATTATTGTTCCCGAGTCATTATTTCTACCTTATACAGTATGTACAGCCATATAACACACATAGAGCGTTCAAGTCAAAGGGGGAAGTTTGATTGCGCAGAATAACAGAACAGTTATGAGAGTAAAAGCTCCCTTTCTTTCTCTATATAATCCCCTGCTACACTAACGCACAGTATACGAGAGCCATGATCGAACTGCATGCTTCACGTCTGAAACGCTGGCCTCCCAGGAACTCCTTTACTGGCCCAAAACGTGTAGAAACGGCTTGGTGTGAGGTCAGGACTGTACGAGGGATGTGTAACTCCTAGCCGAGTTCCTGTAATGTGTAACGGTTGTGTGTACAGTTCCCACAGACAGATCCGCCTCTTCCGCAAGATGATGAAGTTATCCGTCAATTTTCAAGGATCAGGTGTTCCACTCGCTGAACGTTCGCAGTGTGCTCTGAGCCACCTCGGTCGGGATCATCATTCACGCATGTACGGTCTTGTTTAAAATGTGTTACTGTGGATAAGAGTCTCATCACCGTACTGTGCTTGAAGTCTCTGAGTGTTTTAATCCTTCATTCACCATAAATTTCATCACGAGTCCCAGTTTGACTTGAACACCCCTCGTATATTTCTATTCATATATTTACCACCTCAGTATACATATTTTTTCCTGAATTGATAAAGTGGGATTTAAAGCAGAATTATTTTAGGATATTTTTATACTTTTTTAATCATTGATTTTTAGCTGCATGAGGCACAAAATTAATGGTACTATCTAAACTATCCAAGATTTCAGATTAATGCGTGTTTAGTTTTTCAGTATCATTCTGGCAAAAAATACTTTATTTTTTTGCTTTTGCTCTATTTCTCTGTTCCATGAATCATTTCAAATTCCTGGTTATCATGGTAATAAAGCATGTTATTTCCTCTCATGAAGAAAATCACACACTGCGCTAACAAAAAAAGCAGTGCTCATGTATTCGGTCTCTCAAGGTTACTCGGTCTCTTTTCATTTTTCAAACTTGCTTTTGTGATTAAAGCAACAGTGGTGAATTTGGAGAGAGGGAAGCAGATGACTGTACACTCGCAGACTTGATTGGGGCTAATAATGATCTTCCACAAGCAAGCGCTAGTGCACCTGAAGGTTACTTTTTTTTTTAATTCAGACTGTATATAAAGGGTTGTTTAGCTATTTCAAGCTTTCAACTAGGTACTTCATGTGAAAGGAAAATTTTTAAGAACTACACAATGGGGGAGGGGGGGACAAAGAATGGGTGGGTTTGTACAGGCAAGATGGCTGCTGTGTATACAATACAAAAAATTAAAATTAATTAATTATTATATTATTAATTAATTATTATATTATTAATTAACTAACATTATAACTATGCAGTACCGGTGTAAATAATGAGGGCAGTACAGCACAGTGTGACATCAGACTGACCTACAGCATGTCTCAAATTACTCCCACTTGTCCTACTTCTGTACGAACCTACACAGCTTGTTTATTATTAACACTAATTTATCTATTACAATCAGTGTTTTGAATAATAATTGAAAAAAATGATATATAGCCTTTTAACCTAGCAAAAAGTTATAATCTCAGCGTCTGCGCCATCATCCGGCTACCTGCTTCCCGCCGGAAACTCCTTTAACGGCATTTTCATTTAGTAGGCAAAACCAAAAAAGGCATTTTGTCTCATACCACCTCATACTGCCCACCGCACCACTTGCACATCGGCTGGGAGTTACTGTCACATCCCTCTTATCATCCTCATCTCCCTCCAAGCCATTTGCATATGATTTCTGGGAGTTACTAGGAGGCCGGCGTTTCAGACGTCAATCATGGCTCCGGTCAATCATGGCTACTGAGACAACTTTCTACCTTGATGGTATTTAAGCACTAGTGAAACACTGGTATAAGTGCATTAGTGCAGCAGGGGATTATGCTGTATATAGAAATAAAAGGGGTTTTTACTCTTGTAAAGGTGTCCTGTTATCAAAAGTCCTGGTTTGACTTGAACGCCCCTCATATTATATTATATTATATTACATTACATTATATTATATTAATAAAAACTTAATTGGACAGAATAACAACACGGCATATGTTTTTGTCATATTTTCCCCGAAGCCCATCATGCCAGCTCTTATTGCATCAGAGCGGTGTTTGACTGTGCTCAGAGTCGGATCTCTGTGGAAACATCCACCTACACAGTAACAATCTGCAGCACCTTCCTCAGCCCCTGGTGCAGCACTGGTTAAATAAATCTCAGAAGACCGAAGTGTCATTACCCAAAGCTATTACAGTATTTATTTAGCAGTCGTTAATTAACAGTGATTAAGCTGAGCAGAGCTATTCATATGCTGGTAATTAGTGATTGGAATGAAATGATGACTTTAATCCACACTGATGTCTTGAGTCCTCCCACATTCTGTTTCTTTGGGTATCTGTGTGTCTCTCTGTGTTGTGTGTCTTTCTTTTCTTTCACTTCCCTTGTCAGTGTGATTTTATTTAATTTTTTTCAGTTTCTCTCTCTCTCTCTCTCTCTCTCTCTCTCTCTCTCTCCTTGCTCTGTCTTTTCTAGGTCACGCTGGTATCATGTTTCTCATGTTTCTCACGTCTTTCCCCTCCCATTTGCTCTGTATTCTGCGTCTTGACCTCTCGTTCTCTCGCTCTTTCAGAAGACGGCTCTCTGAGGGGTTTCACACGCGACCCGTCGCAGCTACACGGGACGATGTTGCGCACGGCCCTGAGGAAAAGCACGCAGGGTTTTGGCTTCACCATCATCGGCGGAGACAGACCGGACGAGTTCCTGCAGGTGAAGAACGTGCTGAGGGACGGCCCCGCGGCGCAGGACAACAAGATCGCCCCTGGTAGGTTTGTTTAATCCTAAACAAACAGACGCCACGAAAGTACAAATTTAACCATTCAGCTTTTTGTGTGAACTCTCACACATGGAATTACATAAGTAAGGCGTACAACACTGCAGTTTCAGTTGAAGCATTAATACGTAGACACTTTGGGCTCAGCTGTGAGGCCTGTTTTTAACTGAATGGGACCTTTAAATTCACAGGTATATCTCAGAATGACACTGGGGACTTCTTGCTACATGCACATCTCCCACCCACTCTTGCTATTTCACGTATTTTACAACGTGTTTGCTAAAGCGTCAGCCGTGGAAAAAAATAACGCGTGTCACGAATGCTATTACAGCTCCTGATGTTGAAAATGAAACTGCTGACCAATCAGAATCAAGATTTTAGTGACCTCTTATTCAACCTTCAAATTAAAGTAAATTATTATTTTGCAGTAGTAATTGGATTTTTTAAATTATTATGTATGGCTATAATTAGTGATGCACTTGTTGCAAAATGAGAACTATAATTGACATTTTCTCCCAAACTGCACAAGTTTACAGGACTTTCTCCAGGTTACTTGTCAGTAGAGACTGAGGATAAAGTCGATTCAGTTTCTGAATGGTGATTCTTTTGTGTGTCAGTTTATGTATTGCCAAATTGACTCCAAAATCGTTTTTTTAATGATTTGTTACATTTATAAGACAGATGTACCAGTTGATCAGCCAGTGATCAGAATTGTCTGTTTTTTCTCTTGATCAGCCGTGACCGATTACGTCGGACTTAACCGATCCTGTACAGAGTGCACAAGCTCCTGAGTGGTGCGACAGAATCACATTTTTATGGAGTAAAAACATAAAGCGTTGACGGCACACTGCAAACATCTAATCATGCACGTTTGCGCTGTACCTCGTGTCTCAAAGCACCTTCCTGGGTTGATATTTATGAAAAAGCCTCCGGGTGGCCCTTTTCCTCTTCAAACTCTGAGAGAATTCGTCTTGAACACACTTGTTACACACGCTTACACCAGCCTCAAAACACCATGTGCGCTAATTAGTCTCGAAACATGCGTTAGAAGAGGCGCGTGCCTGCATTACTGAAACTTCCCAAAAGATCTTGCAGACATTTGAGGCTGTAAAACATCACTGTTTCTTTATAATTTTACAGACGGTACGCTCTAAACTATTCCCACACTGGTACGGTACGTGTGTTTAGGAATAATAATTATGGGGGATGACCGAGAGATGTGCTGGTCAGTAAAACGTTTACTTTTTGTTTAATTAAATTTTTGAGTTAAATGATGAACTCTTGTATTTGAAACTAATTTGTTAATAGGTTTTAAATGCTTTTTTTTTTTTTTTTTTTTTTTATATGAGAAAACTAATGTTATAGGGAACTGGCTACATTTAATTACTCATGTTTAATTCAGCTGTGTAGGTATAAAACTTTAAACCTTTAAAAGTTTTGACAACTTTTTTATTTTAAAGGTTGAAGGTCTTAAAATTGTATTAAAAAAAAAAAAGTAATATCCGGGGTATTTATAAAATATTGATGCTTACAGAATTGCAATATATTAATCAAATCGGCACCTGGGTCTTGTAATAATATCAGGTGGTTATTGGTGATTCCCATCTCCCTGGTCAATGCTTTTTATTATTATTTTTATTTTTTATTTTTTTTATGAATAAAATCGAACTGAATATGAAAATTCCACCAGGAGGGTGAAGGTTGTCATGCCTCGAGACCGAGGTAAAGCACAGACGTGTATGATGGGTGTTTGCAGTGTGCTGTCAACGTTTTACATTTTTCTTCTACCGTGCTACGCACTTTCACTATCTGACGCTCTGTGTACGTGTCTGGAGTGCCGCCCTCGAGATGCTGCTGCCCAGAAGCTATGTAAATAATCAAAAACGGTGTGTGTGTGAATGGCTGTGCCAAGGGAACTGGCATTACAACATTACAACTGCACCGGGCGATAATTGCGCAGTACTAATGCTCACCGCCGGCCATTACAAAGAGTGTAAATTAATGTCTCCGTACCAGCTTCCTCGGGGGACTTCAGGCCACGCATCTAATTGAAATAATTCAACTAAAATGTAAAACTGATGCCACAATAAAGCTTGCTGCATTCTATCTTCTGACCACAGGAGACCTCCCCTGTGGCACTGCTCATAACGAGGGGAAATCTGCCCTTTCTTTAAATACACACTCGCTAGTTTGGATTTGCTGTTTTTCCAGACTAAAGTATTGGGACAGTTCTTTTGGACACCTGGAGACAAATCTTTAGAGTTGAGTTCTTGACTAAGACGACGCTTCTAGAATTGAAGATAAAGTGTTTTAAAAAGAAAAACTGAGTTGATTTAAAAAGGAAAATAAAAAATAGTACATAATAGAGGAGTTTACACTGTGTGATTTCTTTTCTGCCGTACCACGTTACATTTTCTTTTTCCTTTTTTGCGGCTGATGGAAAATAATTGGTAATAGATTAAATGAGCTTTAAAGGAATATTTTAGCTCATACACAAGTGCACATACAGTGGGTAGAAAAAAACGAGCAAGTCTTGGTTTACGAGTACCGAGTATCATGTAGCACGCATGCGCTTCTTGTTTTGACGCCGAGCGTCACGTGATCACAGCTGAGCCAACAGTTTCTCTCTCTCTTGCGCTGCGGAATTGTGGGTAATCGTCTCCCCTGCTCGGTCGTAGTGTCTCTCACTGGTATAATCAACATCTGTGTGTGTACTGTTTACTATAACACTGTGTGGCCGTGTGTGTGTGTAAAACATCTTTTTATTTCATGTTTGTATGCGTGTGTGTACAGCACGCGTGTACTGTTTATTATAACATGTGTGCGCGCGCGTAAAGTAAAAGCTAGTCTCATTAGAAAAGTTAAAGATCCATTTTCTCTCTCTGTGTCTCAGCCTGCACTTTGCAAGTGCACATCATTGGACACCGTGCCCCTTCACACACACCCCTCCTCCAATAATTTGTTTTATTTTGTGTTAATTATTTTTATGTATTATTTTTTGGGGGCTGTGAAACAACTAAGTTGAGTTTCCATTATTTCTTATGGGAAAATTGCCTTGATTTATGAGTGTTATGCTCGCAATCCAAAGTTCCACTATACTTATGTTCCATTTGTACTTTAAGTGTTCTGACTGTTTTTCGTACTGAGGAAAGTTTATTTATTTTTTTTTTTGCTCTTTTAAGATGAAGTGAGTCTCGCCACAGCTGCGTTCTCACCCTGGATGTAGTGGAGACTAAAAGGAACGTGCTATCCGCAAGCTGCAGGTGCTAAGTGGAACGTGACACATTGAAATGTTTAGCAGGCTCTCACTTTCCCTGAGTCTTGGTAGCTTACACACTGCATTTATTTTGGTTCATCATCATCATCAAACAGGGCTACAACAAAGTCACATCCTGTACATTCTTATTGTGCTAAAATTTTTAAAAACCTGTTAGTCTACATGTAGGTTGTCCTTCCTTCTCTAATGCTCCAGCAACCCTTCAGCAGGTAAAAAAAATTAGATGATTGGTTGCCAGGGGATAACTATGAGTAAGTGAATGAAAGGATAGAAATGGTCCTGGCTGTTAGACACTTTGAAAAATGATTTTGCAGTTATTATTGTCTAGAAACCTGAACCTTCAAAAAGATGTAAGCTTAAAATTTTCCATTATCTGATGATTTTTTTTTTTTACTTGCAAAAAGAATTTAACGTTAGTGCCTTTGAGTTAAAAAGCGAGAAAAGAACTGTAGTGATATATATTTTTATTCTCAAAACAGCGTGTGTGTGTATTCCAGCTGAAACACAACTCCGATCCTGCATTCCAGCAGCTTGATTTTCTTTTTATGTCTCTCCTTTTCCAAACTTTGTCTGTCTCTTTAAAGCTGTAAATGAACTGCCCTCGAACACCCCCTTTGTGGAAGTGCATTTTCCTAGCTAGTCAGAGCACAGGACTTTGTAAGATCCATGTTCCGAACCTTATAAAGCATTTCCAGCCCCTTTTTTCATGATTTTCATGATTTATACTGAACTACCACATCAATCATAGTCACACTAGCCAAACAGAGGAAACTGTAAAGTCACACAAGCAGAAGTGGGTGGATAGCGTTTTTTCCTCAGAGTGAGTTACACTGCTTCCTGTGTGTGTATACATATGTGTATACATCTGTATGTGTGTGTTATATATAAACATGCACCATCAGTCAAGATTTTTGACTCAGCTTTTATTTCCATGGTCTTTCCAGAGTTTTTTTTTTTTCTTTCTACACTGCGGAAGGCATACAAAATATGCAGTGATCTTGTTTGAACAGTTTGAGATTCTTTTGAGAGGTCTTGCTTTCCTGGGATGGTCTGTCTGCATGGTGCTTGATGGGTTTTGCAAATGCACTTGACAGTAAGGTTCTTGAGTAGCCTGGAAGGACTATTCCAGAAAAATGACATTTGTGTCTTAAAATATCAACCGACTGTTGCTGCTGTTGTTAATTAATTACCTAACGCCATACGTGTTATTTCATAGTTTTGAAATCTCCAGTATTGTTCTAGAATGTAGAAGATAAATACAAACTTGTGTCCGAACTTTTTACTGGTACTGTTTGAATGGAAGGATGGATGGAAGGATGGACGGACTGATATTGACGGGGAGGGTGTCCTGGTCGGGGGGACAGATCTGATTTGCTTGTTTAAGCTCTGACCAATACATAAATGGGAAAAAGAGAAACATCAGGGAATGTTTAGGGTTTTGTTTGTTGTGCCTACACACTGCACACCCATTTGAATATCCAAAAATAACTACAAAGAGAGTTTTGCATAAGAAATCCACCTTAACCCAGTGTTAGACCTTAGAGTGTTCAAGCAGGAATTCCATCTTCTTGGTTTGTTCTAGTCCCAGTTAAACGTTTGGGTCCAATTTACCTCTATTTTCGCAACTAAAGGTTATTTAATAAGTCAGCAAATAAGAGTGCAGTTTTGCTGAATTCAGTGTGACTAATCTCAGCCATATTGTTAATCAGTAGAGCAGTACGATAGCGAATGTTATTACAGCTTTAATATATCAGTTCTATGAGCAAGAAATGAATATAAAGTAAGTAACATTTCAGATACGGTATTGCCAAATGTTTGTTTTTGTGTTTTGGTAGAAATTGATCTACAGATACAGTCTAGATGGTTTGGCTATTACTGTTAAAGGTACTTCTGGTAAAAAAACGTACATGCCTACCTTCTTTTATTCTTTATCTGACAAGCTAACACTACTGCAGTACTGTAATATTTCATGTGGTGAACACACACTATCCTGTGTGGTTATAGTACTTATTAGCTCTCTGCTTGACCAATTAAACTAGTGATGTGTAAGAAATGAATGAAATAAAATGGTGTGTTCTGTTAAGTGCTGCATAATTATTCACATAAAAATCAAAATCGCAGTCAGGACCTGTGCAATTTTTTAATCCCCAAAGGGTAAAATTTTTGTCAAGTAATATACGCATTTATGCATTTATATAATTTATGTACTTGTTTTTTTTTATATACATTTGAGGTAAATAAATATTTATATCGTTTAAATTGCCCTATGGGCCAAAATACGATTATCATGATTATATAATAATAATATATATTTTTTAATTGTGCTGCCTGAATTCTGTTATGTAATAATTTAATGAAGGGGTAGTGTACAATCAAACCAAAGTTGATAATTTTAGCATTGCATAAAAAAAAAAATCATAATAAATAACCGTTTGGCTATACTTCAGAATTCTTTTATGTGAAATGGAAAAAAAACATAAGGTGGGGATTTTGAAAACAAATCGTGTCATTGAAGATATTAAAGATTTGTTGTATTATTTTTAGCTGCCCTTATTGATCTACCATCGTGCTTCTCATTCCTGCGTACATGATGATGTGATGTGAGAGAGAGGGACAGTTTCATCGCAGGCGCTCCCTTGCTGATGGATTAAAGAAGCGCAGAGAGTGATTTCGGCTTACCGAGGTGCTCCTCGCAAGCTTTTCTTTTCAGTCGCAGTTAAGTGCCGTGTCATGAGATCATCACTTTTATAGCTCGAAGCACAAGTCGGCTTTTAATGGATTACTAGAAGCAAAGCTTCGTACGGTAGGTGAGATGAGTGCGGTATGTTATGATTAGCTGTTGTTGCGTTGAAGGTTACTGCTTACACGCCGGCCCTTTAAGATGATGTCAGCAGTGTTTGTGAAATGGGATAAGCAAGGGAGGCATGTCAGCAGGTTTCTGAGTGTTCTTCGGAAACTTGCACTTTTGACACTTGGCTCTGCTTGACAACATGCTTTTCTTTTTTGAGTTCCACTTCATCTCATTTAAACTTAAACCGAGTTGATGTTATTGGTATGGAGGATTAAAATGCATTCTGATTTGCAGGTAAAATGACCGTCTCTTCCAAACTAGTGCTATGTAATGATATATATATATAAAAATCAGATTTTCATAATAGAAACTCTCAATCTTAAGATTCTCATTACAAGTGTGTTGAGTTCTACATTGTTGACTTTGTTAGGAATTAAAATGTTCTGAGAAAAGACGTCAAAATCATAGAGAATGGGTGCAGTGTATAGAGAGGTTTCATGCTTCTCCTAGGCACACTGTTTGAGACATCCAGTGAAAGACGCGTTTTAAAAATAGGTTTATTTATCCATGGTTTGGTAGATAAATGTCTGTGTACCAAAGCGCTGTTGAATTCACAGCGATTTGTTAGATACAAGTTTGTGTGCTTGGTATGGTTTCTATAGTAACAACACGCTCACAGGAAACCTCCATCATAACCTAAGTAATCTAAACTTAAACTAATATAACCTCAACTTAGCTTCATTATGAAATATGTATAGTAATGAATAGATCAAAAAAGTCATATGTACTGACAATATAGCTTACTGAGTTTAGGAATTTCTCTTTTTTTTATTATTATTATTTACATCGTGAAAGTAAAAAAAAAATAGGTTTGTATATTTTAAAGGGAAAACAATATATTGTTTTGTTATGACTGTATGTAGCTGTTATATAACAAGAGCCAACTTGTTTTATAGACGTTGAAAATGATAATGATAAAAAAAAAAAAAAGGTGCGGCGACATTCTTTAATAAATGATAAACTGTAGCTATAAAAAAAATTGCAGTATTGCAGCAATTGTAGTATAAAAGTACTAAAACTTAATTTTAGTTTTCCCAGGTGATAGCAACCTTAATTAATTTCCTTTAAAAACACACACACTCTCTTGTTTTTACAGTTAATAAAACGTGTGTGTGTGTGTGTGTGTGTGTGTGTGTGTGTGTGTGTGTGTGTGTGTGTGTGTGTTGTTCACTTGTTTTTAAAAGAAATTAATTAACATTGGTATACACACACACACATACACACATGGTGTTCAAGTCAAATGGGGAATCTGTCTGTGGGAACTGTACACACAATCACCAACACCACTTGCACGGCTGGGAGTTATTGCTCCATACAGTCCTGACCTGGCTCCAAGCCGTTTCCACATGCTTCTGCCATTAACGGAGTTCCTGACAGGCCAGCGTTTCCAACATTATCCTCGCAGTATGATCATGGCTCCGGCATATTGACAAACCTTTCTACCTTGGTGGCACCCAAGCACTAGCGAAACACTGGGATAAGTGCATTAGTGTAGCAGGGGATCGTATAGAGAAATAAGGGGAGTTTTTACTCTCATAACTGCATTCTGTTATTCTGCTCAATCAAAATTCCCAGTTTGTCTTGAACACCCCTTGTATGTGGATAGTATGGAAACCTGCAACAGCAGCGACTTGAGTTGCTTAACTGTTCATAAACAATGAAGGTGAGAAGCATACACACGCTCTTGGTGCAGACTTTCCCTCTGAGGACTGGAAAATCATGCTTAAGTAAAGTGTGTTTTCCAGCTTCCCTGTAACTGTTTGTATTTGACACACACACACTAAGAGTTTGTCACCAACTAACAATGACTCATGCGGGCAGGTGTGGTTTTAAACGGTCCTATACAGTATGTTATTGCGAAACCCTTTTGTATTCTTCCCTGTGCGCCATAAACACATCAATATTCTTAAAATATATGATTTTTCTTTTCTCTTGCATTGTTATAATAGAGAGGCTCTTTAGCTCTCAGTCCAGTTTCTTTTAGTGGATGTTAATGTTCATGAAGCAGACCTCATGTGTACACTCCTATTCTTTATCCTGCTAATAGGCTTCTTGGCAAAGGGAGAAGTATTTTGCACATCAATATAAGCGGATGACTTCTTTGAAATGAGTCTTCTGGAACCCGTCTCAGCCCTGAACTGGAAAGTGCTGATTCATTATTTCGATGTCGTGAAAAATCAGTCACATGCAGTTCGGCCTGTTTTCCTCCTGCAGTCCTGAGAGAAATGAAGGAGTTTAGAGAACTGCAGAAGTGAAAGTCAACTTCATCTAGCGATTTATAAAGACGTTTTTAATCTGAGCGAACAAATGAAGCAATGTACAGTATTTGCAACTGTTCAGCAGGAACGGAATTCCTCCAAGCTTTCTTTTTTTATTTTATTTTTTCTTCACTCGTCATCTCGAGTTAGTGATAGAGATGGGAATAACAGAGTTTTTCATCAGGTCAGATTCGGTTCCAAGCTAACCAAAGTAACTCATTTGTCATAACACACACTGGGGGGTGGAGTGGAAGTGCTGTTTGCCCTCTTCTGAATACTTGACCTCATAGACAGGCTAGCGTCATTGTGACGGACAGAGAAGCACAGAGAGCGCGGACAGTTCTTCTCTATATGCTGAACCCGCGATGTCTCAATGACAAGGAAAGGAGTGATCTTTTAACCTGTAAAAATCTGCAGACTGTGATGGTACCTCATGCACACGGCTAAAACACAATTTTGATGTCTACGAAATGTGATGAGCATTTTGATTCAACTAGATTACAAGAGTAACAGGTTTACTCTTAACTTTAATTAGCAAACATTCACAAACAGCTTATGCCTTGGTAGGCTTTAGAGTGCCAGAGTACTAAAACTTCGCTCTAACTGCAAGCCCAAAGATTTTTCATGATAAAAGTGATGACTGAATAAAAAAAATATCCTGAAATTGAATTTAAGAAGGGATTTAATGCTCCTGCTCCTCCTCTGTCTTCTCTTCACTGTCCATCAGAGCGACAGTCATGGTGTCTGAGCTTAAAGATGAGGAAGCGTACAGAAAGCCCTTTCCTCTAAGCGTGAAAAAACAAGAGCGGACGTTCATAAAGATGCAGTAGGCTCAAAGGGAGCATGCATTAGCCTTCAGACCTCCCAGACAGAAGACCATTTATGACGCAGGGAAAAGCATTGTAGGTGGACAGTAAAATGTCCCTCGGTGTGGAATGCATGTTTCTGGTGCCATGTTATGGAAATTTCATGCATAGACTTGAAAACCACAGTGACATTGATCAGGCTAAACCTTATTTGTGTGATTTCATTAATAAATGTTTATTTGAACACTTCAGCTGTAGTGGAGGAGCCTTCTAGGTATTAGCCCGCGCCACACAGTGTATGTTCCAGCCTGGGACCAATCACGGCGAGGTATTCAAATGAAGCTCTCGCATGACCCAGATAAAGAGATTTTGAATTTGTAAGTGGGAGCAAGTGTGTACAGATTCAACCTTTTTTTCTCATGTTTCTTGTTGCTGCAGTTTCTTATGGTGTGCAAAACTGTTTGCGTTAACCGAAAAAACAAAAACTTTTATTCAGTAAGAACAGAATGCAATGGCAGCGTCATAAGGCGCTGAAGGATATATCATGAGGCCATTGGAATAATATCTTTTTCTGATCATTTTTGTTCTCTTTACCAGGTGACGTCATCGTAGACATCAATGGCACATGTGTGCTAGGTAAAACCCATGCCGACGTGGTGCAGATGTTCCAGTCAGTGGCCGTGAACCAGTACGTGGACATGGTGCTGTGCCGAGGCTACCCCCTTCCTGAGGACGCCGGTGACGAGGCCGCTGGAGAGGCCGCACCGCCAGCCAATCAGCACCTGGTTTTACCCGACGGCCGACAGGAAGACACCCCCGAGCTCACTCTGCTGCAACCGGAGCTGGTGAGCGTGACGCTGGCGAAGGGCCCGAGCGGATTCGGGTTTGCCATCGCAGACTGCCCGCTGGGCCAGAAGGTGAAAATGATCCTAGACGCTCAGTGGTGCCGCGGCCTGCTCAAAGGCGACGTGATCAAAGAGATCAACCGGAGGAACGTGCAGACGCTGAGCCACAGCCAGGTGGTGGACATCCTGAAAGAGCTGCCCCTCGGCTCTGAGGTCAACATGCTCGTGCTCAGAGGAGGTAAGAGCTTCCTCCAGTCTCCAATAAGAGGACGGGTCCATCAGAGTGCGAGGCGCAGTTTAGAATTAAAGCAATGAAAAGCAATAGGCGGTCTCATTTTAATATGGTGAATTCTCAAAGCTGTCTCGTCAGAAGGGGTTGATTAATATTCTGTAACAGCAGTTTCGAAGCACTTGGTTTAATAAATTGTTGTTTCTATAGCAACAACTCCTTCACGGGCACTTGTATAACCCGAGACTAATGATAAATACATTAAAGTGATAACTATAACTTTTGTGAATATTCCACAACATTGAATGTAACTATAAATTGTTGAAAAGTACATAATTCATTAACACATTAAAAATCTAATCAAAGTAAATAATACACTACAGAACGCACAGCTGTGCTTCATGTTCACATTCATTTCCTAGAACAGAAATAAGCTCAGAAGTTTTATTCCTTACATTGCATCAATACGAAGTTTTTTTTTTTTTTTTTTTATGGAAATTTCAAACTGGTGCATTTGAAATCCTAAAAAGACATACATAAAAAAAACATATTAAAAACTCCACAAACTTTATTTTGTAAGTGGAATATAAAGAAAAAACAATGCAAATGTATGAACGGTGACTCTCATGTATAGGTGCCGCCTTTTTAAATACATAACGCTACACTGCTCTGTGGAGAATCTTCTTCACACAAACCACTCACACGTTCCGTAGCTGTGCTTCTCGTTTGCCAAACGTTCCACGAGAACCTGACAGACTGTTAAATAGCTATCGAAAGAAAACAAGAACGCTATATGTTTGTACCTAAGCGAGAAAAAAAGCGCCGATAGAGACACATCCAGAGAGGTGAGAAGAAGCACGAGTGGTGGGAGGGGTTAGGTGTGTAGAGTGAGCGTGTGTGAGACAGCGATAAAGCGTCGAGTGAGAAGAACAATGCGTTACTGCGTAAAGATGCAGGGTCTAAACTCTGCTCTGTAACTCCATTTATTTCCTGTATGAGCAGAACGGCAGCACTCGAGCCGCTTTACAGCCGGTCACCAGGGCAATAGCGTAATTATTTTAATGACAATGGTAATAGCGACATGGATGATAAACACTCCGAGTTGCGTCTAGCTCATCCTTGCTCTTAATTATGCTCAAAATAGGTGCAGCAGGTATAAATGAGCAATCTTAGAGGAGCACTTTTTTTATAGCTCACTACTGTGTGTGAGGTGAATTGTAATCATAATGAAAAGGTTGGCAAGTCCACCACTTACACCCAGTCAACCCTAAATGCTTGGTATGCTCCTGTGTGTGTTGCCTAAAATGGTAGCTGTGTGTTGCCTAAAGGTGCCCTTATGAGTGTAGAAGTACAGGGAGTCCCCAACTTACGAACATTTGCGTTACGAATGTCTCCAGATACGAACGGACCATGATTCTACAAACATTTGCGGAATTAGCTCACGTGTATTGTACAAAAAAATAGTTTAGACACTGCAGTGCACCAGATACCAATGTTTACAATTATATACAAAATTTTCAGTGTGTCTAAAATGTCTAAAGTCCGGCATATTGTATGTGTGTGGGGGTGCGGGAGAAATGAGTCGGCCTCACCGGTTTCAATGAATCGGTCCGGAAGCACAATAATAGAAAATGTCTGTCCTGTAAAACTGGTGGTGAATAATCCTAATTTCGGAAAAACTGTTCATAGTCCAGTCCAGTGGAAAACAGCTCTGAGACATAGTTGAGTCCGGAATTCCCCTCGCGATTTAAAGGTGCAGAGACAACGCTGTTACATGGATACTATGCGGATCGGTCTGTTTACACTGTATATACACGTCAAAGGTGTATAAGACTGACTTTGTCGGATTTAAGAACAAATCTGGCTTACGAACGTGGTCCCAGAACAAAACCCGTTCGTAAGTAGGGGACGAGCTGTATAAGCTGTATACTGTATATGTATATATTTGTATCCAGTGACATAAATTCTTGTGCTTACTGATGTCATGTCTGGAAAAGTAACAGATGGTGAAAATAGATGGTGAAAATAGTTAGCGATTAATGCGTAAGCATTATGGCAGGGGTGTTGGATACAGCCTACAGGTCAGGATCGGCCTGATGAACTTTATTGCCATGTAACATTGCTGAACCTAGACCTGAGCAACTGTAACAACCCCAGATCATAACACTGCCTTCAGAGGCTTGTACAGTGGCCACTATGCATGATGGGTTCATCACTTCATGCGCTTCCCTTCTTACCTTGACATGCACATCTCTCTGGAATAAGGTCAATCTGGACTCATCAGACAACATGACCTTTTTCTATTGCTTCAAAGTCCAATCTTCATGACTCCTAACAAATTGAAGCCTTTTTTCTGATTAGTCTCACTAACGGCTCACAAGCCCATGATTGGCTGTTGTCTCTGTGATTAATGTGGGAGTGAGAGTCTGCTATTAGATTGTCCAGCGTGAGAGCGGATGGCTGTAGCAACACCTGGGGAATCTAGCTCGCGATCTCCAGATGATGGTGGAGGGCACTTTACTGCTGTGCCACTCGGCTACTTTCACTATTAAAAATCGCTCAGATCTCTCCTGTTGTTGTTGTTGTTGTTGTTGTTTATTTATTTATTTTTATTTCTACTATTGAACTTCACCAAGCATTTAAGTCATTTCTAACCACGCTCATTTTTCTATCATTTATTTTTGATCACATTTTCTCCACAAAGTCATTCTAATGTTTGCTTTGCTTAATGGAGGCCAATAATTTGACCATTCTGTAATGGCAATTCACTTTGGCCAGGCAGTGTAATTTAATGTGGCTCATTACATAAAAAGACTGACTCCCTTCATTAATGTCTATGAATAAGTAATTTTCTTTCATATGTTTATTGGTTCTACTGCATAGAGTCATATAATTTTTTTTTTCCTAGAACACCAGATTACACATGTCAGAAAGCAACTTTTCTGTTTCTAGGATCTTCACTGAAATGCTCTTAAATTGCTATAACTTTCCTATGCTTTTACCACAAAACACTGCTGGAGAAACAGTGTTACTATTATAGACCTTAAAATCGCTCCTCCGTTGTGACTTGCTGTAAGTGACGGGACAGATTTGTATGCTTTTGACTTATGGGGGTCAAATCCAAGAGGATTGCAATAAAAAACTATTCTGACAAAGAAAACCTGTGGAAAACCTTCAAAGTAAAACAATGGCCTGAAAAAATAAACATTACATGATTGCACTGAAGAACTTAAAGGCCGTGCGTCCATGAATGCCGAGGTGGCTCGAAGCCCAGTCGTTCTCGTGAACATTCCGAGAGTGGAATGCTTTGCCTTTGAAAATCAAAGGATAACTTGTCATCGACTTGCAGACAACATGCATCTGACTGTGCGAACTGTACACACAATTATCCACCAACATCTCTTGCAAGTTACAGGAACTCGGCTGGGAGTTATTCCCACATCCCACCTACACTGCTGATCTCGTTACAAGTCATTGAAGTATGTTCGGGTCATTAACTGAGTTCCTGGGAGGCTAGTGTTTTAGACGTGAAGCAGGCAGTCTGACATGGCTCTGGCGTACTGAGAAATCTTTCTACCTTGATGGTGTCCAAGCACTAGTGAAACACCGGGATAAGTGGATTAGCGTAGCAGGAGATTATACTGAAGAATAAAGGCAGTTTTTGCTCATAACTGTGTGCTGTAATTTTGCAAAATCAAAAGTCCTGGTTTGACCTGAACACCCCCGTGGATGTATTTCCATAAGGATTAAGAAAACAGAAGTTTTAGACTTTATAATAATATAATACTATACCATTATTTTTATCAACTATTTATAGTTACATTTTCTCGTTCATTGATGTTAATATGAAACGAAGCATGTAATGTGAAGCACATGTTATAACCGAAACACCATTATTAGTTTGCTAGAAGAGAGAATAGTGTGCATAATAAGACACAGAAGGCATTTCTCTACATAGAGGAACACACACCGCTGACAGCACAAGGACGGTGCACAAACCATAGAGGATGTTATTCCTTTACAGCCATTAAACCTTATGAAATTATATACTTACAGGCAAGTCAAAACTGGAACCGTGTCATGATGTACTGCAACATTTCCCTTTAACTGCCGGATGGAAACCGGGAATTACTGATTGTGAGAATTGTTAAAGCACTTGGCTGGACTGGGCAGGTCACCTGACTCTCGATCGACCCCCGTGTTTACATATTCAATTATTCAACCACAAAAATGTGTCTGGATCCTTTGTGTAACCTGATCGCTCTCTCGCGCTCTCTTTCGCGCACGCATACACACACAAGCTCAAGCTTTACAGAGTTCTGTAGCTTTATGAATCATATCATTCCACCTTCAGTTTTTTTTCCTCTCTAATGTCATGTGGGTTAAACACAGTGTGGTGTGTACTGCCACTTAGTGGTCTATTTTATTTTATATATACACACACACATATATACACACACACACACACACACACACACACACACACACGATACATACATACGTATTTCTGATTCAAGAAAATACTTGGCTGCATTTTACACTTTTTTTTATTTTTTATTGTTTCATAGATTTTATGAAAAAATGGATTAAATTGACTTTTTTCTGTTACATTTATTTGTCACAGACAATCCATACAGGATGACTAGGGAAAATCATATGTTTTATTATTATTATTATTATTAAGCAATAATACACTCAAGGTCATGCTGCTGTGCATGGCGCTAAGTGTAATATTATCGTCAGACTGATATTGCTTTTATACAACATTTCTAAAAAAAAAACAATTTATCAACATTATTATTTTCTCAATTATACACAGCAAACCACACGGAGAGTTCAGAGGCGATTCGAAACGACTTGGAAGACAAGGAGACAAAGTGTCGTATTCGATGTGTTTTCTTGCTGAAAGCGATTCTGTGACTGGTTGTCAATGCGGGTCTTTGATATAACCACTCATGGAATGACTCTCATCCAATCAAATTAGTGTTATATAATAATAACTAAAATCTTTCATTTAGATAAATATTGCCTATTTATATCTAAATAGAGCTCAGGTGCATCGTTTGCTTTGAATGACCTGAGATGCTTTTAGGAATTGACTGGAGTCCAACTGTTCCAGATTCAATTGATTGGACATGATTTAGAAAGACACACACCTGTATGTGTGTGTTTAAGTTCCTACAATTCACAGTGCATGTGACAGCAAAATCAAGCCATAAGCAAGCATGTAAAACCATTCGTAAAGCTTTAAACACTGGGGCTCCGTCGTTGTGAGATGGAAGAAGTTTGGAACCATTGGGAGTCTGAGTGAAACTGACCGTCCAGCCAGAACTGCTCAGGGAGGGGATGCAGAACTCGGCGACCAATCAGATCTTTCGAATAATTCAATACAGTTACAGGGGAACCTACTGGAAGGGCAGAAATACTCAGATAGTTGTGTGTCCGTATTGCTTGGGACTTCAGTGAGGATGAAGATAAAGAAATGCCTGGGAAAAATTCAGTTCCTGTGATAAAGCAAAGTTGCTGGTTGTGTTTTTCAGTGACAGGAGACAGGGAGGGTGGTCAGAATTGAGGTGAATATAAATAATAAGAACAATAAGAGATTTCATGTAGGCCAACGTCTCCAGACTGCACATGCCGTCAGACTTGGTTCAAGGTTAAACTGTTAGCATGAAAACAACCCGAAGCGTACTAGCGAACTGATGCTGGAGCGGCTTCAGGACAGGCCCAGTGGAGACCTGAGCATGGTAGAACATCTGTGGAGACGCCTGAAGTTGGCAGATCACAGATGCTCCACAAATCTCATAGTGTTCGAGAGGATCCGCAAGGACCGTCTAAAATCTGGGCTTGTACAAAGCTTGACTTCTTTATTCGAGAAGATTGAAGAAGCTGTAATTGCTGAAAAAGCTTCTTCTACAACATAGTGAACAGAACACTTGAATCCAACGTATTATAAACACCAAAAAAACAAACCCGCTATGAATATAACTTAATAATAACTCCAGTTGTACAGCATAACAACCGGCTCCTTGTGCTTGTCGGAAATCCTGTTAGACCTATTGTTATTAGTGTCAGTTCTTTCGAGTGTACTTGACTCACAAAATAAATGCTCTTTTCTGCCCTAATTCCCAAGCTTTTAATCTTTTTTTAGTCATTGCCCCTCCAGTCTTCTCCCCTCCTGACTTGTTCTGTTCCCCCGTTCTCATTTTCTACCTCTCACTTGATCTCTCCTCCCGCAGGTCAGACATCTCCTGTGAAGTCTCTGAAGCCCGTAAGTTCATCTAAGCACTTTTAATCACAGAATTGTTGGGAATGAACACACACACACGCTTCAGGGTTTGGAGTTTAATGATATCAGGCTGCGCTCTTAATGATGACGCGTGCGCTGAATAATGAATCGGCAGCGCCGTAGCAGGGCTGAGGCTCAACGCCGTGCTACATTATTCACCAGCTCCTAATTCTCAAGGATTTATTCGTGGAACATTACTGATGCAGGTTTGAGTCTAACTGGTCTAGTTTGGTAAGATTTCTGACTCTAAGGCCACGAGCTTTAAGCACTGAAGCAGCTGTGTGTATTTCTCATAATAATAATAATAATGTGCAACAAGCCTTTGTTATGTTTGTTGTCGTTAATATATAATATTTCCCGTGTTTGTGTGTTAGTGTGCCACGGCAATGCCAATACAGATGCCAGTGAGCCAGAAGCATGAGTTGACCACCACCACACTCAGCACGGACAGTCCAAGTCCCGTTGAGCCGCTCCCCCAGATGCACCCCCAGACGCTTCCCCAGACTCTGCCGCAAGCCCTGCCTCAAGCTTTTCCTCAATCAGTCCCTCAAGCTCCTCCCCAGTCACTGCCCTTCCCTCCTAATGTGGTACGCTCCAACTCACCCAAACTGGATCCATCCGAACTCTACCTCAAATCCAAAGCCATCGCTGACAGCAAGCGTGAGTAACATTCGCATTCAACACACCAGAACAGAATAATATACTGTAGCCTGCAGTAGTAGTTCATTGTGTCCTGCATATTGCAGACGTATGATGATGGATACAGTAATTGTGTTTAATGTGGTATTGTTTAGGCGCAAAATGCGCGCTTCATCAGGACCAGCTGTATACTTCCACATTTGTGGACCAATCATGCGGCACCAGCGCAGTGCATAAAATCATACAGTCCAAGAGCTTCCAAACACCTCAATGATCTCCGGTGATTGTCGGTGCCAGATGGCCCAATACGAAAATTTTCAGAAACTGCTGATGTTCTGCCATTTGTTCTCACGGGCATAGTTTACACAGAATGGTGCAAAAAAAAATCCACTCGACAAGAGTTCAGTGGGCGGCGCCACCTTGTTGATAAGAGAGGACGGAGGTGAACAGCCAGACTGGTTTAAGTTTACAGGAAGGCGTGACTCTTCACAGGCATGCACTGCAGAAAGTAAATCTCAGTGTTGCGTTTAAAATGATGAGACCGACTGAGATCCCAGATCGGTTTAAAGAACGAGGGAAGAATTACTTCAAACGTCTGCCGCACACCCATACGCTTACCAGCCAGCTTTAAAGTGGTTGCAGACCAGGAAAGAGAGAGACAGACGCATGCATGCATGATGGTGTCTGAATGTTCTCTCTGGTTTATTCACAGAAAAAGATGTGTATATGAGCACCACTCACTTTCCTGAATCTGCTACATCAAAGCCTTTCACATGTTGTATAGAAACAAAAGGGTCCCGGGGAAACAAAAGGCTTCCTGCAAACCACAGGAAGTATTACCATATAAGGAATTAAGGAGGTGGATGGCGGGGACCATGGGAAGAAAAGCCTGGGAAATTTAACATCATCTAAGGGAAATGTAAAAAAAGAAAACACTTGGTAATTGAAAATATTTAAATTCTAGTCCAACATACCTAAAAAAAAAATTGCATTTAAGATTAAAACAAAGCGAATATAATATTAGTAAGGCCATTTCTAGACATCTTTATCCAAGTATTTCAGCATAGATTTTAAGCATAACTAAATGCTCAAAACAAAAATTTTCTTCCAATAAAACAAGAAACGTGTGCTTAAAATTGACTCAATCTTCTATTTGGTTTGTTGTAATCTAATGGTAAGAAATTATAGATTAGATGCAGTCAATGCAGAATTTGATTAGATTTGAGATGCTCATTCTCATTTTTTCTAGTGTGGTGAGCAGAAAAGAATCTTAGAACATTTAAAATGTCAAACAGTGAGGTGGGTGGAAGACCGCATGCTCACAGTAAACAGGACATTTGGAAAAGAAAGTAAGAGAAACGAGACATATAATTTTGCAATCTTTAACTCTCGTGTACGTTTGTGCTGCTGCCATGTGATTAGCTGATTGGATAACGATTGTGCAGGTGCACGGCTGTTTCTACTAAAATAGATAGTGTGTGAGATGTCATCAGCACGCTCCCACGCTCTGTGGGAGGACTTTGTCGTAAGTTGGTATGGTATAGTAGAAGGTGAAAGGCATTGCAGTCAATGGAGGCATGATGTAGTACAATAGTACTGTAGCAATCTGGTGTAATATCTGGTGTGGACTAGTGGTAAGTGACGGGATGGTTGTAGATGCCGCAGAAACCTTAACACTGTTTACTCTTGCCTACAGCTACCAACACCAAGGAACTGGACGTGTTTATTAAAAGGAACCAGGAGTCCGGCTTTGGCTTCAGAGTGCTGGGTGGGGAAGGAACAGATCAGCCTGTGAGTGCTGCCCTCTTCTGGCACATTTCTTAACCTGCGAAGTTTTCATAGGAAATATATTGTTATATCTAGAAACTAAGAATAGTTAATTTTCTGCCAATTAAGATGCCATAAATATATAATAGAATATTTCTATTCTGACGAATCAATATATACAACCAAGTATTGTTCATAACAGAAATAGTTAAATCCCTGTGTTCCTCTCCATAGGTGTACATCGGCGCTATCGTTCCACTCGGAGCAGCGGAGAAGGACGGCCGTCTGCGGGCGGGTGATGAGCTCATGTGCATCGACGGAGTGGCTGTAAAAGGAAAATCCCACAAGCAGGTCCTGGAGCTTATGACCAACGCCGCGCGCAACGGCCAGGTCTTGCTCACAGTGCGCAGGAAGCTCGTCTACGCAGGTGTGTGCTCAGCGTACACACTTGTTTATTTACATACCCACATTATATTCAGGCAACACTGCCTGGTACGAGGAAAACGTCAATACTTGAGATGTCAATGTTTATAAGAAAACACACCTGGAATGCTGAAAGAGTCCGAGGGACGGTGAAGGCAGATTATAAATACAGAACATAAAAAAAATATATATATATAAAAAAAAAAAGATGTCAAACATGTCCGCCTACTGAATGCTGAAATCATACAAACATCTGCAAGTTACATTTCCAAATACATTACAAATTGCAGATTTCTACCCATATACTTTCTATCTTCATTCCCCTTTTAATTCCCTGTTTCTTATTACTTCCCATCTTACCTTACATCCACCTTTTCCTTTTGACGAATGTAAGAAAAACAAATCTGTGTAAAGAAAAATTAAATAAAATGTGGCGTGTGCATTAAAACTGTTAAAGAAATATTTAAAGTGTTGATAAAATAACACACTTTTATTCTAATTGTTATAATTGTTATAAATAATAATAGCCATTAGTACCATACCATTAGAATGTGTGATATGTAGATGATTATTTTTAATCTAAATAATATTACTGACTCTTGGTAAAGTAGCGCGAAGCTACTTACTAATAGCACTCGGCAGGAAGGCTCGGTGTGCCGCTCCAGGTTAAACATATGGGGCGATTCAGCTCTTTGCACAGCATCTCGTCAATGAGTTAATGAGTAATAATGGGTTTGGCAGCGATGCTCAGCTCCCTGACGACAAATGTGTTCTGTCCTTCAGAAGGGAGAGAAGACGACGGCGGCCCGGCGCAGGCAGCGGCCCCTCAGGTCAATGGCTCCCCCAGAGCTCCTCACGCAGACGCTCCCGCTGCGACCCAGCCAGAGCTGTACGACGTCACGCTGCAGCGCAGAGACAACGAGGGCTTCGGCTTCGTCATCCTCACTTCAAAGAACAAACCACCACCAGGGGGTGAGAGTAAACACCAAAACTTTCAGGAGGGCTCGTGTGCCGTAATCATAATGTAACTGTATTATTGAAGTCTGTATGATTTACATCACCATTACAACATCAGACGAGGAGTTATAATAGCTGATAGTAGCATAAGCCATAAAAAAAAAACAGTTGAAAAATGAACGTTTTAATGTCTGCATCCTGTGTGTAAATATAGAAGTGAGAGATGCTGTTGTGATATTACACTGAAAATGGAAATGAAATCATTCCTCCCAGTGCATGTTACAAGCGTTCAAGCGTCAAAGTGAACAGCGGAAGAGGCTCTATTAAAGAGAGCAGGGTGACAAACCCATCAGGGACATGATGTGTGTCTACTGCTGATTTATTTAGTGTGAAGGATAACACTGTGCTGTACATGGCATTATGACAGTGAAACAGTAGCTGGAGGGATGATTCCATTCGTGCACCGATACAGTATGTTCATCCTGGCGTCAAAACCAAAGCCGATACTATGAATCTTAGCTTTTCTATACATATTTATACAGCATATAAAGTGTTGAATATGGCGTGTGTGGCATATGATATTAACACCTGTCCTGTGAAACAGGATTCATTTGTACGAATGTCTTCTCCATCCTCAGTGATTCCTCATAAGATCGGACGGATCATCAAGGGCAGCCCCACGGAACGCTCCGGAAAGCTCAAAGTGGGTGACCGCATCTCAGCCGTTAACGGCCAGTGCATTGTCGAGCTCTCACACAACGACATCGTGCAGCTGATCAAGCAGGCCGGCAACACCGTAACCCTCACCGTGCTTCCTGAAGAAGGTGACCGTCTAATATTTCTGGAGTTTTTTTTCTCCTCCATTGCTGTCTTATTATTATTTTTATGTGTGTGTGTGTGTGTGTGACATCGGCGATGATCCTGTTTATTTTTCAGAGCACAGCGGCCCTCCATCCGCCACAAGTTCAGCCAAGCAAAGCCCAGTGGCTCAGCACAAAGCCATGGGACAGCAGCCTGCCAGCCGTGATGACGGGTACAAGGCAGACGCACACAGCTCACACACTAACACACACACACACGGCTGTCTGACAGCATGGAGAGAGTGTCCTGACTAATGCTGTTCAGTGCCAGTTTTTTAACACATGTTTCTTCATAGGAGACTCATCTTGAGTAGAGACAGAAATCACGTACATTTACTGTATCTGTCAAAAGTTTGGACACACCTCCTAACACCATGGTGTTTTCTGATTTTTCTGTCTTTCTTCATTGTAAAACAAAATATACAATAATCTCATTCGGACAGTTTATTTTGAGATGTGTCTGCTACTTATACTTATGGAAGGCGTAAAGCTCCTCATAACGGCTATAATCTGAGCTGCTGTTTGTTAACTGTTGACTTCTGAGGCTGGTAACTCGAAATGAACTTCTCTTCTGCAAAAGAGGTAAGATTCTTTACGAGACTGATGGTTCCATTAACTTTCCTTAGTAACGGCCCGGAGACAGACGAGAGAGAAGAGGGTGTGGCCTGGAGTAACTACAAATCCCTCCCCAAGAATGAGATCACCTCCAAGCAGGTACCACACAACTGAGTGCTGGTTAACTTAACAGATCTTTCGACCCAGCGTTTTTCATGAATTTGCTACATCAACTGAACTAAATTACCTCAAATCGAATCACGCATGTTAATTTGAAATTGATTTGCACATCATGTCTTCATAATAAATAAGTTTTTTTTTTTTTTAAAGCAGCTTATTCGATTAAATAGACAATCAGATATTTGACAATTTGTGTTTCAAACCTACATGAGAGATAAGTTCTATAGGAAGTGAAGAATTCTGTTTCCTTTAGTATCATGGTGAAACATGGGGACGGTAGCATTTACGCTGTATGTGCTTATGCGGTAGGGCTGTTTCCCCGTGGAGCTGGAGAGAGGGCCACGTGGCTTTGGCTTTAGTTTAAGAGGAGGGAAGGAGTACAACATGGGCCTCTTCATCCTGAGACTGGCCGAGGACGGCCCAGCGCTAAAGGACGGCAGAATACACGTGAGTTGCGCCCTGTTGTGACTGAACAACACCACAACCATCAGTATCGTGAATCAATCATGATGGTCATGGAGCATGATTATTAACGGCGTGTTTGTTTCCCGACAGGTGGGAGATCAGATCGTAGAAATCAATGGCGAGCCAACCCAAGGCATCACACACACACGGGCGATCGAGCTCATCCAAGCAGGAGGCACTAAGGTGCTGCTGCTGCTGCGGCCGGGCCAGGGTCTGATTCCTGACCACAGTAAGTTAGCCTTAGTCCAAACATACTGCTAGTTAAAAGAGGCTCAGGATTAATTGGTGCCCTTAAATAATTCATTACGCAAACAGTACTGTAGCTGCTTGTGAAACTGGATGGTTTTGTTTTTGTTTTTTTCCTTTCATAGTGCTTTGTGCTTTTGTTTGTGTAGAAAATGGTAGTGTTGCTTCAAACTGCATGCATTGGTCTCCCTCAGTGTATCATTTTCTGACTTCCTGTCTGTCTCACTCTTCCCTCTGGTTTCTGCTTCTCTGGCTGTCTCTGTCTCTGTCTCCTCTTTAGGTCTGAACTCTTCTTCCACCCTGTGCTTCTACATGAAACCAGAGCATCACTAAAGGCTCTGTCCTTATTAGTCTTGGTAAACCTTGCCACTCCTCTGCCACTCTTTTAATCTTTCTCATCATTTACCCTCATCATAATCAGAACTCATCACTGCTAAAGGCTCTCTCTCTCTCTCTCTCTCTCTCTCTCTCTCTCTCTCTTTCCCTCTCTCTTCAACGTTTCAAGATGTTTAAGGCATGTTTATATAAACATAGAAATGTGCAAAAATACAAATATACAGAAAAGAATCATATAAAAATATAGAAATTCCACAGAAATTACCAAATGTTCTTACCAATTTGTTCCTTTATCCTGAACTATTATTATTTTAATATAATATTTTAATTTCCTCAAAACAACATTATTAAAATACAAAAAAAAAAAAAAAAGAGCTGTATTTCTTGCGGCCCACGTATCTCGTTGTGATTAGATCTGTTGTAGCCTTCGTTGGTTCGGCGTGAGGAGAATCCGTGTTTTGATTAATTAGGAAAAAGAAAGGAAACGTGATTAAAGCCGACTTTGTTTCAGTTACAGTAGCTGTTTATCTCACACAGGAATAGCAACACGTTGTAGGCTGTGGAAAAGCTCAGTCGAGAGCATAAATCAGTGATTCAGCCCAATGACACCTTGTTCAAAGGGACCCATATCAGAAGCGTGTGTGAATATCGGGCACTTAACAACGTAGCACGTAACAACACCGGCAGGACTGAACATCCAGGAAGAGCCACAAAGATAGAACACGTATACGATTCTAATGTGCAAGTGAAAGTAGAAGGGTGGCGGAGGGGGGTGTATTTCTTTATTATTTATACAAGATAATTAAGCAATTAATGTGAAGACTGAAGGTATGAAGTGTCGAGATATAGATCTGCATGTCCTTAGGGTCAAACACGAAAAATCTGTTTTAAGTTTTTTTCTTGGAGGGCAAAGATCTGTTTTTACTAAAAGGAAAAAAAAATGTTTGGCTCTCAGAAGTTAAAGCCTCTTTATGTGTCTCATTTTCTGGTTCAGTTTGGTTCATCATACACTGAAGGAAAAGAAAAGCTTCAGTGTTTCATCAGACAGAAAAAAAAAATCTGTTACTCGAGGCTAGAAGTGAAACTGTTGACTGATAAACTTGTGAAGTTTAAAGGAGGACTCCAGGCTGAAGCACATTAAATATATTTATGCATAAATATTTATGAAAGATATGTCTGTGAAAAAAAGAAGTATAAAAAAAAATACAAAAAAAAAAAGCACAGCCGAGTCACTGGCAAGCTTTAAATGATGACTCAAGACCTATCTGTTTCCTCAATTTTTTGGTGAATACCCCCCCACCCAAAAAAAAACACCCAACAGTGTTTGACTGGTAGTACTTGGTTAGTAAACTTGTTAACCCAGTGTAAGGATCTATGCAATGACAGAAACTTCAAAACACTTTTGTAAGTCGCTGTGGATAAGAGCGTCTACCTAAATGCCTACATTTAATGTAAATGTTAAAAAGTACATTTATAGTTTCACTATGAAATGGACACCTCTGAAAATGTATGCGACTTGTTCAGGGTGAAATTTGCCTTCAGCTTGCCTGTGTAGCTTAAAAAAAACTGGCTGGTAAATCTTTAGATAAGCCATATGGCAGAACATGTTGCAGCACCTGTGTCACTGTGAGCAAAACAAGGTTCATGAGGTTTGGGACAGAGTTAAGTGACTTGCATAAACCTTGAACTCAACCCCATGGAACACCTTGGGCAACAAATTAAACCCCTGCCCTTTAGGCCACCTCTCTAACACCTAGTGCCTTACTATGCTCTTGTGGCTGAATGAACAAATCCACAGCCACATTTTAAATTCTAGTGGAAATGGGTAGTTATTGGATCCGCAAACGAGGATCAAGTCTGGAATGCGATGTTCAGAAAGCACATACGGGTCTGATGGTCAGGTGTCCACATACTGTACTTCTGGCCATCTGGTATATCTAGCCTGTATGTGACGATCAATACAAATTTGAATCATTTTAAAAACCTTATGGTTTCTGAATGTTTCTAGAGATTTATTTAAACTATAACTTTCCCATTCATTTCAGGTGTTATGGAGACGGTGACGACTCCACCTGCAAACTATCCAAAGTACCCTGCACCTGATGAGCCATCAATGCTACCAGCTTTGTCCTCCACCTCTCTCCTGTCCCCCGAGGGTGCGTCACTCCCTTCTCCCTCCCGTGGTCTCCATCACCAACCCCGGGATCGCAGAGAACCCAGAACAAGCAACTCCAGCCTGTCCCCCCGTGACACCACTCCTAGCCCCCAGAAATTAGACAATTCACGCACAGAAGGCAAAGAGCGTTCACGTAGTCCGAGGAAAATGGAAAAGAAGCCTTCAGTTTCTGTGCAAAACAAAAATGCCAGTGCCAGCACTCAGAGTCTGGACTTATACACAGACAGGAAAGCCCCAGGGCAAAAAGACAGAGGCGGACGCTCAGCAAGCCCTAGAAAGAGTCCCAGAAAGGAACAAGAGACTGGCACCAGACAGCCATTTAAGGGATATGATGAACCACAGAGGTTTTTCGATGGGCAACATTTTAATTACGGATCTGGTGGGAACCTTTTCAAAGAGGAAGACTTCGACCCCCGACAGGACAAGGAGACCGGAGAGACGTGGCCTGAGGTTCCCAGATCGGATAACGAACGGCGTCACAGGGAGAAAGGGGTTGAGCGGTCCCAATCCCAGATCCTCATTGACAGGGCCATGCCAGAGCATCAGCCTACGAGCATGAACCGCCATCGAGAACCCAGAGAGGGCAGGTACAGAGGGGGAGCAGCCGAGGAGACCAAAAGGGATACGAGGGGGTCTAGCAGTGTCCCACCAGAGACTTCCTGGAATGGGAACCCCAGCAACAAGAAATCTCCCATCAGCCCAGGTCCATGGAAGGTCCCCAGCTCTGCGAAGATGCATTCTCAGGTGGACGGGCTCTGATTCTTGGTTGGGGTTCATCAGAAATGCCAGGACACTCACTCTGAATCACTGTGCATATTTTTTTACGTGACTTGTACAGCATACCGTCTTTGCCGACTTTCAGACGACTCGTTCAAGTCCACGGTAATCCGTGTTATAAGTTTCCATAACCTCCTGTCCAGGTTGGTTGGGTTTGTCCCACCAACAACAACACCACCTGTTGGTCTCGTATCGTGCCAATCGGAGACTCGTGCTGGAAAGACTTGACACAAATCCTGTGAGGTGCGACCACTGAATCCTGTGTTTTCCGGAGTTGTGAAGGAGTGGTTTTAATTTCTGTTGGTTCTTTTTTTTTTATTTTGTTTAATAATTATTGTTTGGGATTTGACGTGTACAGTCTTGTACCTTGTTTGAAATACAGTCTGTCCTTGATGCATCTGTGCGGTTTGCTTCGTCATTGCATGTACAAATTGATCAAACAATGCTAATCGTGTACACGCTGAATGAAGCGAGGCCAGCGTTGGCTTTGATTCATTGTTAGCTGCATTAGCAGTGCCTGATTACGAGTCACCAAGCGTAATCAGAATGCACATGTATTATTTAAGCCGAACATCACAGTTATCAGCTTCGCGGTGGTTCGTCCTTTTTCCTGACCAGATACTTGTGCTTTGGTATATCGTTTAAGACATGTGAGCTTATGAAGAACACTATGTAATTTATTGAAATGGAAAAGTAATATTTCTGTAATCATGTGTAAACCTTGTGCATCAGATCCTAAAGCGATTGATTTTATCCGTCCCTGCTTGAGGGTTGCTGACTCTGGGTGCACTACATGCTTTAGGGTGTGTATTTTTCACAATGCTGTAGCTTTCACAATTATGCATTGTGTATCATATAGCAAGGTGTATGTACATTGGGGGAAGTAAATGAACTAAATACTTATTTAGTCATATCATATTATTAAATGAAGGTAAAATTGGGATGTTTTTGATAAATCATATTTTTTTCATACAATCTAACATATATTTTGTCATATTTCTTTATCTTTAAAAAAAAAATACTAAAACAATACATATATGGATCAACTTTAAGGTAGCCAGATATTATTGGAGAACGGGTTAGTGTGAAATGGGAGTCTATATTGTCGCTATATAAGGTCTATGCGTGTTTAAAAGCCAAATTGATATGTAACGGTTATTACTTTAAATCCATGTAGCTCATCAAATGTAGCTGATTTGGCCGTCTGTCTACGTGGGTTTTGCATTATGATTTATAAATGATGTATTTCTCATAAAATTTAGCAACAATTGGAAAAAAAAAACAGTATCTCTTTCTATTTATGTGCGATTGTAATTGTGTACACAGATATGAGAAGAGTGGCAGCTTTGATACTTGTGCGATTGATTTCGATTCCTTATTCCACCCTATAATAAGATCATAAGATCATCATTTTGCAATTCAAGTCGGCATGTCATGCCATCTTATGGTGTTTAAGAACTGAAATTTGTTTAGTTCTGATCAAAAATGTGAAGCCTTTTACAAACTGTCGGAATGTTTGTTTTTTAGTTAGTTTTTTTTTTTTACTGAAAAATGAAACTGGGTTTGTTGTTCGATTCCTGTGGTTCATTTCCTTGTGTGTGTCATCTCATCTTCTCATCTCATGTATATGTGAAAACTGTGGCCTTGTTTTGCTTTATTTTAAAGAAGAAGAAGAAAAAAATAGGCCTTCAGGTCTCTACATTGTGGTAGTTGTAAATGTTTATAAAATGTACAGCAACTGTTTAAATACTTGCCTTCATTCAGAAAAAAAAATCTGTAAATCACCCCATTATTTTTTTAAGTAATTAAAAAAAAGATGAGAATATATATATATATGTAGTGGTGAAATAATTGAATCTGGTCATGATCTTCTGTTCATGCACTGAAAAATAAAATTTTAAAGGAAGTTGTTGTGCTGTGGTCGGTTTTCATTTCCTTATTTTCTTGAATTTAGTTTTCAAAGCCATCTCCAACACGTAGCAGGTTCAGATCATGTGATTAAGTATAACAAATACTTCAAATACTACACACCACTCCGGTTATGTAACACAACACTTTGCACAAATGTAGTTCAGTAGACCGTACAAGTACTATATTAGGATGTAGCGGAGTAAAAGTAAAATGTATCCACTAATAAAACTATTCAAGAAAATAAAACCTTTTAACCTCTGGCTGTCAGTCACAACTGCGTTTCAGTACTGTATGTTCGGGGTTAGAATTTGAGGTATGTATGTAAAATGAGAGAAATGGCTGTTTACCTGCACAAGTCAGGTTGATGAGTGGCAGTATCAGCGTTATAGGCTGGAGCCTATCCCAGGAGACATGGGACACGAGGCAGGCACACGCATGTACTGTACACAATCACGCACTCTGTTACTCACTGTGGGCAATTTGGGGACGCCAATTAAAAATCTGCCTGTCTTTGGACTGTGGAAGAAAACTGGAGTACCCAGAGGAAACCCACCAACACTGGGAGAACATACAAACTCCATCCACACAGAAGTGGGAAACAAACCCGGACCCTGGAGGTTACTCAGCTTTCCAAAACAAAACAAAAAACTCATTCATGATTTAGCAAATGAACAGTAAAAATAGTATTAGTAGTAAAAATAAATGTTATTCATTATTAATTTTCCTTAATACATGGAATCATTTCAAAAAATGGATTTTGTATCTACAGTTATCTTTGTGCAATATTCAAATTAGTTTTGATTATCTTAATCATTTATATATTTATATTTTTCTACATTTACACCCAGGTTTTTCTTATTCTCTTATATTTTACTTATTTTTTATTTTTCTTATATTTTTCTTATTGTATATTGTATATTTTTACTGTACATATATTTTATTATTTTATTCTTAGTTAAATCTATTTCTACTTTCTTTGTTATATTCATTTCGTGTAAATGGTCTTAAATAGTCTTTATTCTAAGGTCACAGGCAGTCGCCTAAGCATTTCACTGCATATCGTACTGTGTATGACGGTGTATGTGACAAATAAAATTTGAATTTAAGTGTGAAAAATATGCAACAACAAAAAAAAAATCAGGAGGGTGGGAAATATATTTTCACGGCACTGTAGTGTCATGTTGGTGTCCTTATTTCAAATTTCTGTACATAAATGTTAAACACCCATTTACAATTTCAGTTGCACTTAAAATAAACGCACACAAAAAAAAAAACATGAATCCATACAAATACCTATTAGTGTTATATATAATTACACATGATTGCTTTAAAGAAACAAAATAGCACTTATTGCAGGTGAAAATAGGTTTAGGACGATCCATCCTGTCTCATTGTGGCTATATTTAGTGTCCTGCGCATTAAGACAAAGCCATATTATATTAGTAGCATCCTGCCTACTGTACACAGCGCGTGCCTTCGGGGAGCCCCGCCCACCGACACTGCTACATTGTGACGTCGCGCACCGGACGAGGCGCGTGCAGCAGCGCACGCACCTCCTCGAGCGACCCAGCACGCGGTTGACTACAGCTCCCAGGAACCACCGCTCCGCGCGCGTGCGCATTCCCGCCGAGACTACAAACGGAACGTTGGCGATACGGGACGGCCGTGCGAAGGACTACAACTCCCAACGGGCGAAGAAAAACAACACACATGCGCCGTCGAGTTTTCGAAGGCTTTTAAATTTGCGTGCAAAATGGCCGCTCAGGTCGACTTGGTGCGCGTGAAAGTGGAGGAAAAGCCAGTGGAGACCGCGAGCAAAGAGAAGAAGAAGAAGAAGAAACGCGAGCACTCGCCGTACGCGGACAAACACCCGAGGCCGGAGAAGGAGGCGAAAAAAATGAAGCTACATCACCACGAACACCAACACCATGCCCAACAACAGCGAGTACCTCAGCAGCAGCAGCAGCAGCAGCAGAAGAAGAAACCGACTTCTCACGGGATAAACTTCAGCAGTAAAGAGCTCGCGCCTGTACAGCAACGCAACCATCACAACCACAACCACGGAGCCGCGAAGAAGGACGCGGCGGTCTGGACGCCTCAGAAGGCGGCGCCGCTTCCTCACAAACCCGCTCCTGCTCCCGTTCCCGCTCCGCTCTTCACTTTCACTCCGCTGAAAGTAGCGAAGGCCGAGAGCCGCCACAGCTCCAAGCCGCAGAAACAGCCCGAGAAGGACGCGAGGCTCAAACCCAAGAAGGAAAACGCAGAGGTTAACGTGAAAGTCGAGTCCTGTAAGAAGCCGACAGGTAATAATAATAATAATAACAACAACAACACCAACACGTCGAAACCTTGAAGTCTTGGTTCTGTTCACACATACAGACCCGAATAACCCGTGTGTGTGAGAGAGAGAGTGTGTGTGAGTGTGAGAGTGAGTGTGTGTGTGTGTGTGTGTGAACGCCCACCACCCGCGCCGACACTCTCTCAGCTTTACTTCTGTTTGTTTTCATAAACTGAACAGCTTTAACCCTGTAAATAGACCACCACAGGACGACAAACTAGGCGGTGTAGAAAGAGTTAAAAGATTTAAAGATAAAAAAAAAATCAAGCTGATGAGCTTTAATGTAATCAGTGATGTTATTATTTCAGGTTGAAGCCCACGTACAGGTCTGTCTGTCTGTCTGTCTGTCTGTCTGTCCAGCAGCCTAAAGAAATACAGTTCGTGTATTAGGTTGAGTATCTTATGGCTTCTTTAGTGAGTGGATATGTAGATATATAAAGAATAAAGATGAAGTTTTCTCTTAAAATGACTCCAGCGCATTAAAGTTCACTTCACTACTTCAGCTCTTATTTATTATTCCAGCAGTGAAATTATAAACTAAACTAATTATAATAAAATATATTTTAAAAAATTCTAATTAATATCTCTTGGTGCAGGTGTTTGTTTACAGTGAGCAAGTATCTTGTTAGCAGTTTTTTTTAAAGTAGATTATTAAATCCGCCGCATAACTGTTAGTAACATCGCTTTTACTCAACATTTTGATTTCACTTACGGTGCAGGTTAAACTTCAGGCAGAAATCTAAGTGCTGCAAAAGTTTCAATAAATTCTGTCTGGACAGACAGACAGACATGCAGACACATTTTTTTTTTGAGATTGGTTTCTTGTCCTCCAGTGTATGAAATGTTAAGATCTTGAAAGACTGAGACAGACAGACAGACAGACAGACAGATAGACAAAGTTTTTCTTTTGGTCGGATATATCCGACCATATATTTGTTTTGCAGTTTTATTTTGTATTATAATGTATATGGGGCTCAGGATTGTGCAGTTTATAGTGACACATATTTTCCCTTTTTTTCAGCACAACCTAGCCAATATGATTATTGATATTGTGATTATTATTATTATTATTATTTTCATTTTAACTAACTATACAACATGCCTGAGGCAAAAGAAATGGCACAGAGACACATTGACGTGTCTTTTTCTGGTTGTTTTCGGTTGTTTCTGTGATCGAAAAATGATAGCAATAATACACTCATTTTGAGAGTTCTACACTTGCGACGTATTCCGGTAGTGGTAAAATATACATGTTATAAAAGTAATGATAGCTTTCGTTCTACCCGACTTATCTGCAACCCCAAATGCACAGGTTGATGTCAAGGCTTTCATATAAGCACATTATATTTTAATCAGCGTTGACCTGTGCTGTGTTGCCAGCAAGGATCTGTGCAGCTTGGGTTTTAAGGAATATAAACCTGTCTATTATTAAGTCTAACACACACCCCCTAGTGTATGTAAAAAAAATATATATATATAAAAAAAGACGTATTTGTTTATAAGTGTAGTTAACTTTGTAAACATCGACTTTACTGAATCATATAAGCTTGCCGTCTTTTATGTAGTTGGAAATCACAGATACGATATCATCACGATACCTAGGCGCCGATTTCATTTGTACTGCGACATAATAAATATCCATATATATTTAGACTTCTCAGCAAGCTTATCATATAATTCGCTTGTACCACACAGAATGCTCTGCTGCATGCCAGTGTGTGAATACTTTAGAGTGTACCAGCATCATAAATACATTATTATTAATAATAATAATAATCGATTTTGGAGTCAGTTTCACGATAGATCACAGAAAAGATGATGCATCACTAAATAATAATTTTTTTCCTTGTCCCTTGTTTCTATTATCCAGTCAATGAATCACTTGACGGTAGTACTGAAAATAAATAAATAAATAGCGATCAGGAGGTTCAGTGCGCTTTTATATTAAATATCAGAATGTATATAACATTATAACGTATATAAGAATCTATACATCTTGTTATAACAGCAAAAAGAACACATCAGGTTGTGCGTCAGGAACCTGATGTTGCCCTGGGCGCTGATTCGCTCGACCCAATCCGTTGCTTTTCTGCTCAGCACGGTTGTAAAGAGTGGGTAATGGACTAACTATAGCCTTTCTCTCAGCTCAACCGCAGTCTAACCGTTCTCTGCTAACCTCAGCCTCAGAACTGCCCCACACTGGGTTTTTTTTCTGTTCGTTTCTTCTGTTTGCTTTTTGTTCACTCCTTTCCGTATGAACTCTAGAGATTATTGTGTGTGAAAATCCCACAACATTTTTAAACTAACTAGACCAGCCTGCTTTTTAAACATCCACCAGGTCGGGACACCTCACCAAGAAATGTGGACAAAAATGATCTTGATATTTATTAATCCTCGTCTGGTGAGCGGAGCGTAGTCGTAAGAATTAAACTCGTACTGAGTGATGTGGCGAATCTCACTGAACAAACGTGTATCTTGGGTTGTGATGCCTTGATAACACTTTGAATACGATACAAAAATTTGTGTGCAGTCTAAAACTCAGTACTGATAAGACATCTACTGTAAACATATTGTAGACTTGTTCATATGAACTTCTGCTGTATTCATGCACTGCACACAATGGTCTTATCAATTAAAGAAACCTAACCTGTTAGAGTAAAAAAAAAAAAAATTACACCGTGCATGTTTCTGTAGAACTGCTCCAGGATGCCTTTAGTTCCTGACCCCTTTAAATGACATTTTCCCCCCCCAGAGCCCAATAACGAGAATGGAAAACCTCAGACTTTGGAGGAGTACCTGCTGAAAAAGAAGAAGAAAAAGAAGAGGCATCGGGAGGAAGAGCAGCGCAACAAGCGTCTGCGGACGACCGACAAGGAGATCCAGACCGAGGACTGCTTTTCGTCCAGTGACGACAAGCCCGTCATTGCCGACGTCAAAAAGGACGATCCGGACTCGCCGTTCATTTCGCATCAAGACCACTCCGTTCGCAACACATTCCTGAAGACGAGCTCGCGGTTCAGCAAACTTATACACGAGGAGGTGCAGCCCAACGGCGGGGCGGCCGTCCTGCACGCTTATGCCGACGAACTCTCGCTCTTGCCGCCCGGAGAGAAGGAACGGTTTGCGTGCGAGTTCCTCGAGCTGGCTTTTAGTGAGATTTCCAAAGGAGCAGCGCGATATGCACTTTCCGTGGTCCACGGCGCTGCTGCCTACCTCCCCGATTTCCTGGACTACTTTGCCTTCAACTTCCCCAATACACCGGTCAAGATGGAGATTCTCGGAAAGAAAGACATCGAGACCACCACCATCTCCAAGTTTCACTCCCAGGTAAGGAGAGAGATGATTTCGATTTTGGCTGCGTCTCAATTCTGAGATCACATTTTACCGTTTGCCCTCACACTGTTTAAAAAGCAGCATGATGGATTGCAGAATGGCTTGAACTGAAAAAGTAACTACTACAGGAAGGCTTCGAATTAAACATTTGAGATGCGAATTTCCGTAGGAAAAAAAACTGACCGCGGTTCTACTTGCGGTTCAATCATAGAAATAGCAAAAAAAAATAGACACCGCAGTGCAGCAGATACCAATATTTACAATTATATACAATATTTTCAGTGTGTAAGTGAACGTATAAACAATCTAAAGTCTGGTATATTGACTTGTGTCGGAAAATTGGAGTTCACAGTCCAATACAGTGGAAAACGGCTCCGAGACTAAATGGCGTCCGGGATTTAATGTGATTTAAAGGCGCAGAGACAACACTTGCATTTTACTGTGAGATTAATTTCCTTAGGCGCGATTACGTGGGATGGGACCAGGGACAGATTTAGTCGAGTGGATTGGTATTCTCTACATTGTGTCATAAGACACAATGTAGTGCGTATAAGACTCACTAAGGACAAGCAGGAGCTTCCACAGGAACATCACCTGCTGCTCTTGTTCAGCTCGGCTAAATCCATACACGAAACGGTCATTGGCCCTTTTTCACATGCATCCTCCCAAAGAAATCTACGATTGGCCAAGATTGTGTGTGTTTGTGTGAGTGCGCCATCACTCCCACCTATAGAGAGCATGTCCAGTTTTGCTGTCTTGCACTCCAGCCTCTAATTTCATTCTGATTCAAATCACATGTGTGAGAGTGTATTCCTGATTTGAGGCATTTTTTTTTGTTGCTCACTGTCCAGTGCTTTTTATACGTCATGTGAAAGAAGTCAGAGGAAATACAACAGAGGAATTCCAGATCTGGAAGTGTAATGTCACACAGAGACAGAGACAGAGACAGAGGCGCTTGTACGTTGTGGACGTTAGAAGCTGTGTATATCTTGAGTGTAAAAAGTCTGCTGCGGATCGGTTCTTCACTCTCACGCTGGTGCGACAGCGTGAAAAGTGTGTGGACTCCTGGATATCGCTGGATATCAGCTGTCGCTGAAAAGTTGGAAAAACAGTTTTATAGAAATGTCTTCATATCCAATAGTATTGACATTTTTCAAGTTTCACTTGAACTAAGCGACACAAACTTTGTTCCAGACAGGCAGACACTTTACTAATTTCATAATCAGGCTTTCCTTTGGCTTACGATTAATTGCCCAATTAATCACCAGAATCAACAGTTTTTGGATGATTATCACGCGTCACAAATGCTGCTCGGCTGTCTTGCAAGGTCTAATTTTTTTCTTTTCCCCATAAATCTTCAAGAACTCATCCTAACTTGCCTGAGCAAGACACACACACCACCATGTCATAAAAACTACTAAATGTTTTTAATAAATGCGCTTAATAACATGTTGTGTAACTTGTGTTACTAATCATTTTAAATAATGTGTCTAATCATTTTAAACAAAGCAACACTCCAAGCAGTATGTATTTTCTGCAAAAGCTGGGTTTTTTTTTTTTTTTTTTTTTTAGGAACTCAAAATAACTGGCTTGTTGATTCGGTTAATTGAAATTGACCAACATTAATGCTGATTAAATTGCTAATTTGATTAAATCGCGCAGCTGTACTGCTCACATTGAAATAAAACCCCTAATTTGTTTTGTTGTTTGTTTTTTTTTCAATAAAAAAATCCAATAAAAGTTTTAGTCCAGCAAGATATCTGAAGCCTTGGATTTTTTTTGAGCATTTTTGGGTCCAAAATGTAAAATTGCACAAAAAAAAGCACACAGTATTTCCTTCAAGGCTTCAGATATCTTGCTTGACTAAAACTTTTATTGGTCTTTTTAATAGGAAAAAAAAGCTTAGTACAAGTCAAACTATTTAAATGATTAGTAACATGTTATTGAGTGTGTTTATTAAATACTTTTAATAATTTATGACTTCAAAACCTGTAAAAAAGAAAAGAAAAAAGTAAATTAAAGTTTTTGTGGTGAATTTAATCAAAGCGTAAATCGTAATACCCAGAAAACAAATCAAATCAACATTCACGATATGATTCTCACTCCCATCATTCCTCGAACCTACAGTATGAGCAGAGAGACAGGTTCAGGGGTTGCAGGTTCAGGCTGTGGCAAAAACATGCCGTTTAAAACTTCTCTTACACGATCGATAAAAAAAAAAAGAGAGAAAAAAAACAGTGTCTACGTCAAGTCCATAGTTCCCAAGTTTGGTGTGGAATGAACTCAGTTTGTCTACACAAAGCCCTGACCCTGACCCGACTAAACATGTTTTGGGGGGGGGGCAAAAACTGCAACACAACTTCACGCCTGGTCTCCTTATTGGACATCAGTGCCTTAAACCGTTTGTGCTCTTATGGCTGAAATTTCCACAGAAATGGTCCGAATGTCCTGGAGAAATTTCCAAGAAGACCGGAGACGTTTATAGCAGGAGAAAGGGAAAAACGGTTCAATATTGGCGCTCATGGCTGTCGGATGCAATACCCAGGGATCCGTTGCACTTTTGTCCCTGGAGTGTTTGAAACTTGTGGGATCGAAGAGATGAAATTTCAGCACATAATTATTAAAGCATATAATTTCTTGCGGTTTTGTTTTCGCCATGTCGGACGTTGTGTGTCTCACCGGTGTGAGGAGAACTGTAACTGTACACCGCCGAGGTGGATGAACACACAGTAGGTGTGTTCAGATTGTGTTTAAAAGCCCAGGCGTATCGCTGTACAGACTTGTTTTAGTCTGAGTGGTTGAGCCGGCGTAGCGGAGGGTTTCACATCCATAAAGTGCAACATTTCTCTCCTGCCTCCTACATCACACTTGCTGCTTAGATTATTTACTCAAGTCCGGCTTCTTGTTTAGTCCAAAGTGCAATAACCATCTACAGAAGTTCTACAGATGTTCTGGTCTAGATACTTTAAATATTAACAAACCGATGTTTTGAATCCTGAGCAGACGATATTTGATACTGGGCATTGAAACAACTGCGGTCAGACTTTGAGGTCAGACTGTAAAGTTTTAGATCCGTACATTGCTGAGAAATATCCATGAGAGATGGCTTGGCTCAGAAAGTAAATCGACAGCGTGAAGTTTGAATCTCTGCCTCAAATCGAGTCCTTGTAAGATCTGAATAAATTACGCATCATGTCCTAGAATTTAGGTGTTGACAAAGTACAGTCAGTAGATTAATTAAGAACACACAAAACGAGGGCAAATATTTACACATGGATTTATTTTCGTTTAAAATTTTCAGGAGTTTATTTGCATTGTGTTTTTTGTTTGTTTAGAAGTTTGTGTGTTTTCAAAAGTTTTGTGAGTTTTAAAAGTGTGCACGCGTTCTTGCTTGCAGGTGAGTCGGACGTACTGCTGTGGGACGTATCGAGCCGGGCCCATGAGACAGATCAGCCTGGTGGGGGCCGTGGACGAGGAAGTAGGGGACTATTTCCCGGAGTTCCTGGACATGCTGGAGGAATCGCCGTTCTTGAAGGTAGGTCAGACTTCCTGTTGTCAAAATGCAGAAAGTGCTTTATCGTGATTATTATTCTGAATTATTTCAAGGTTGTTTGGTTTTACGTTTGTATCTTGTTACTTCCGCAGAATACAATACGTCTTTAAGTCTGTTAACGAGATGATTTTGTTATGTTAATATCATCGCATACGAGTGTTGTACATGTTTAATATGCTGTTCCTTAGATAGTAAGGAAACCAGTTGTTGCTTTAGTGTAATCTTAAACACAGATCTGTTGATGCGTTCAAGCTGTGTGTTGCTAATATTCACAGTGCTATTTTTGAGTACAGTGGAACCTCGGATTGCGAGTAACGTGGTTTACGAGTGTTCCGCAAACCGAGCAAAGATTTTTAATAAATTTTTAATCGGAAACCGAGCAAGTATTAGTTTCCGAGCGCCAAGTATCATGTATCACGCATGCGACTCTTATTTTGACACCGAGCGGCAAGTGATCACAACTGAGCCAATGATTTTTCTCTCTCTTGCGCTGTCGGAATCATGGGTAATTGTCTCCCCTGCTGCGTCTTAGTGCTCATCTCTTACTGGTATAATCAACATCTCCCTCTCTCTTCTGCGTGTGCGTGCGGGTAATTTGACACTGTGCCCCCAAAACCCCCCCTCCCCAACACACACACATTTTACTCATATGTACTTTGTGTGTGCTTGCACGCGTAATTTGACACACACACACACAGACACACACACACACACACACACACACACACACACACACACACACACACACACACACACACACACACACACACTAGGGGTGCTCCGATCAGGATTTTTAACAACAATGTAAATTAAGTATTAAAATTAAAAGAAGAGGAATATCATGAACTGACAACTGTATTTATTGGCAAGGAAAATGTGCAACACGCTATCTTAAAACATAGCAGCCTGTGCTTGCTTAGTAATTGGGAACAGCTTAGAGCTTGACAAATACAACTTTCCTATAGATTGTATAAAACTCAATAAAATAACAGACAAGTAGGACGCGAGTCGCCGGAAGTTCTGCAAGGTCCGCAAGCATCCGCGAGGACCTTCAAAAATAATTTTCACGCGGAAAGATGTAAACGTAATAACAGCGCCAAAACCCGCGGTGAATCATGATGAACCGTACTTACAGCCACCAAGCGAAACCGCAGACAGACGAAACTTACCGACAGCTGAGTGAGCGCCGGCGCGCGAGCTGCTGAGCTCCCCTGTTCTCTCAGCGCTAGACAACTTTGAAAACTGTGCGTGTTCCTTTACGTGACTAACCTTCAAATGTCTGATGAGGTTTGTGGTGTTAAATTGCTTTGGGTGCTTCCCGACTCGTGGAATTGGCTTGTTACACGGGTTGCAGATTGCTAATGTATTGTCTTTTTCACACAACACTTAGAATTGCCAGACCGGTGAAGCCATTTTAGCGCAATCTGATCGGCTTTTCTATATCGGCCATAATAGAGACTGCCGATCAAACTTCCCAAAGCAATTATCGGCTGATTATGATCGGCGACCGATCAATCGGAGCATCCCTAACGCGCACACACACACACACACACACACACACACACACACACACACACACACACACACACACACACACACACACACTCTC
>JAAGKR010001630.1:56881-92424 GCA_011419295.1 Clarias macrocephalus
GAACCTCGGATTGCGAGTAACGTGGTTTACGAGTGTTCCGCAAACCGAGCAAAGATTTTTAATAAATTTTTAATCGGAAACCGAGCAAGTATTAGTTTCCGAGCGCCAAGTATCATGTATCACGCATGCGACTCTTATTTTGACACCGAGCGGCAAGTGATCACAACTGAGCCAATGATTTTTCTCTCTCTTGCGCTGTCGGAATCATGGGTAATTGTCTCCCCTGCTGCGTCTTAGTGCTCATCTCTTACTGGTATAATCAACATCTCCCTCTCTCTTCTGCGTGTGCGTGCGGGTAATTTGACACTGTGCTCCCAAAACCCCCCCCCTCCCCAACACACACACATTTTACTCATATGTACTTTGTGTGTGCTTGCACGTGTAATTTGACACACACACACACACACACACACACACACACACACACACACACACACACACACACACACACACACTCTCTCCCTGGCTGCACACACGCTTTATTTTCTTTTCAAAGGTAAGGTGTTGGTTCATTTGTTATTTTTTTATTTTTTTACTTTACAGCAGTGATTCCGTTAGTCTGCTCACGAGAGTATCATTAGAGATATTTCTTTTTTTTTTCCCCGTTAAAACAGTGTTTGCATTGTGTATGTTGGTTGTGAAACTTAAAAAGCGAGGTGTGGGGAGGGAGGAGGTTTTTACTGTTTAAGACAAGGCGAGGGGCTAATTCCACACACACACACACACACACACACACACACACACACACACACACACACACACACACACACACACAAATACATGGCGCCTGCGCGCACAAACGGAAACACTTATCTGTCTGGATTTATTTAAGTGCAGGTTAATTTGTTTTATTTTTACTTTATATATTGTATTAATTATTTTAATGTATTTTTTGTTTTGGGCTGTAGAACGAATAATTATAGTTTTGTAATTGTATTTGGTTTACGAGTGTTTTTGGAATACGAGCCCGTTTCCTGAACAAATTATGCTCGTAATCCAAGGTTCCACTGTACTTAACATACTTATTAACACAAGAATAAACCTAAATGCGTCATTGTTATTGTTATCATTTTATTTTTAAAGTCAGCACAAGAAATGTAGTCAGGCAAAAAAAATAATTATACACACGTCAGGGAAAAAAAAAGAAATTGTATAAATATTTAAACGCTAAATTAATTGCTATAATTGTGTATATGTATAATACTATTATAATAGGATATTAATACTATATTAATATAATGTACATTATGCTATTTTTCCTTTTCCTGAAGTGTGTATACATTTCTCTGACGCTGTATATTCATTAACACATGATCATAGTTACGGATTACGATTTTCTCATAGTTGCCACGGTCTGGTTCTTCATTCTACAATAGGAATATTTGCATTTTATTTCCTAACAAAAATTGTTCTCTCTTAATGTCGCGTTCCTTCAGTAGTACTGCAGTGTGATAACAGAGTACATTCCAGATGCTCATGTGTGTGTATACGTGTACAGATGACCTTGCCATGGGGCACCCTGTCCAGTCTGAAGCTGGACTGCCGCTCTCAGAGCGACGACGGTCCCATCATGTGGGTTCGACCCGGCGAGCAGATGGTCCCCACGGCCGATATGCCCAATTCACCCTTTAAGAGGCGCAGGTACAGTAGGTGTTTATAAATGTTGTAAGCCAAGCAGTGAGACAATCCCACAGACCTGCTTAGGAAAGATTTACAGTACATCATCATTTAAATGTGTGCAGTAATAATAATAAGGCTGTTTTTATTAGATCCGGAAAGCTTTTATTTCTGAATAAAAACCTAATGAAGAAGAAAAAAAAAAAAGATTAACGATAAGATCTGGATAATACATACACTGTGTGGTTGCACGTATACCCGACTATCACAGTTTCCATTCAGAATTTATTTCCCAAACCATGAGCATTAGTCCTGAGTCAGTCCGCCTTTCCTGTTATAATCATCTCCACTATTCTGGCCCGGCTTCAGGCCACCAGATTGTGGCGTGTGCCTGTGGGGGTTTGTGCTCATTCAGCAGTGAGATCAGGCACTGATGTGAAGCAGGGAGACCTGTGGCGGCGCGGTCATTGTTCCAGTACCAATTGTCCCAGGGGTTTTCACTGGACTTGAGGTCGGGACACTCCAGTTGTTCCACGATAATCTCAGCAAACCTTGTTTTAATGGACCGAGCTTTGTGCACACTGGTGGTTTCATGCTGGAATGGGTTCAAGCTTAGACCTTCATTACACTAGTACAAAGACATCCTGTACATCATACACCTCCTAGTTTGTTGCACAGTTTAACTACATAAGAAAGAAAAAAAATCATGCCCTCACAAAACTCTCTGGAGGTCCTGGGATCTTACTTAAAGAAACTCATCTGCTTTAGTAGATGAGTATTATTAATATTATTATTATTATTAACTTGAGTTCAGAGCAAGACCAAGCAGCTCCGTGTATTTCAGGTCAGGTTACTATTGAGAAGTTTGCCTGTTTCCTCTGGTCTCACGCGCACACACACACCCAGTTAACGCCTTTCATTTTTCAAGCCTTTGATCTGTTCACTCTTGCGTGTTTCAGCAGAGTTGAACTTTAAGGCAGTACCGTTGTAGCTCATTAGTTGACAGTTATTAAATTCTGCCTTGAAGTAAGTGAGGTTAATAAAGTTGTGAATAAAAACTATAATAGGCAAATTAAACAGAAACCAGTTTAAAGTTGCCTTACGGTTTTATCTGCAGGTCCATGAACGAGATCAAGAACCTGCACTACCTGCCGAGAACCAGCGAGCCGCGCGAGGTTCTGTTCGAGGACCGGACGAGAGCGCACGCCGATCACGTGGGCCAGAGTTTCGACTGGCAGAGCACGGCCGCCGTGGGCGTCCTCAAAGCCATCCAGTTCGGAGAGTGGTGAGTTTGGTTACGTATTTGCTAGCTGTGTAAATTCATATTTTCTGTGTAGAGGCAAAATTATGCGAAGCAACACATAGACGTTTGAAAACGTAGCGTAGTGGATTTGGTTGTCTTGATGTTGCAATAAATAGCAAATACGTTTTAAGAGTCACTTAATCAAAAGAAGAAAAAAATCTAATAAAAAAAGAAAAAGTAAAAAAAAAAAAAAAAGTACACAGTAAAAAGGTTGAAGCATGTCCTGTTATTAAGTCGAGTAGGTCATGGCGTGCGCTATAATCCTCATAAGTAGCATCACAAAGCTGCTTCTGCAGTCCAGTGGTGTAGTTTACGTTCTCACGTTTCACCATTTAAACATTTTCTTTTGATTGTCGGAAAACTCGGTTAAAACCTGAAATGCAAGCTACGAATTTCTCATTGTTGGTTTTTACATGATGGTGACAGTGTGCACGGTGTTTGTTAAAGGTTTCGTGAACACCATGCACGGTCAGTGTGACGCCTCAGGTCAGGACTGTGCAAATGTTCAGGAAGACGCTGGAGCTACACAAAGCCTGTGCTTTAGACGAGATCACAATACAGTGGATTCTGCTCCATTGTGATGAGATTATTTATGGCGTGTTGTAGAAGCCTTTTCATGAGATACTCTTTAGATTTTAAAATATTATTTTCTACAGTTATAATAACTGGATTGTCACTGAATTCGTTCTCACAATGTGTTTTTTAGTGGAAGCATTTTTGGTCGTATCATTACAGTAGAGTGATGTTGTTTGAATGACTTGGTGACCTAATTGTGCTGTAAAGTGTGGCCAGTCCTGATTATCTGTGTGTGCTGCTTTTTTGCGAAGTGTAAAATCTATTATGTATAATACGTCTGTAAAGTTGGCGTGTCTGTACGTTGAAGATATTTGCGAAAAAAGAATTCAGGGGACGGAAGATGAGTAATGACCACATGAAGATGAGTTTTGTAATTTTTGTCTGTTTGTGCACGCGTCACGTAAAAACTACTGAACGAATTTTAATGGAATTTTCGCAGATGTATTTGGCCGAGCTTGAGGTAACATATAGGCTCTGTTTCATCGCAGTCAGGCCACGGGAAGAGAAGATGTACTGCTTTGAAATATACATGGGAAAACGTCCTGATATCATAAAATTATTTTTTTTTTAAACGCCTTTGAAAAATGTTTTAGTTCATCCCAAATTTCAACAGATGGCGCTGTACATTTTTAATACACGCTTATGAGTGTGCGACTGAAATCTGTTTAATAAAGGCGATCTCACACCTTCATTCCACACACTTTACGGTAACGTAAACACTTTAGTTCATTCCACATATGGAGCTTTACATTTTTTTTAAACGCATTCATGAGTGTGCAGTTAAATTCCATGTGAACGAGGTCACAGGTGCATCTGGTTTTTAATAAAAGAGCTTATCAGGTTTTAGTAAAGGTGTGTGTGTAGGCCTAGGGGTGGTAACATTTCTGTATTTGTATTACATCTGGATTTCTTGATAAGACTGAAAGTGCGGGTGATTACACACCCCATGGCAGGCTGCAGCTCTTCACACTCGCTTTGTAGCGCCGACCCTAAATAACCCGACTCTCTTCCTCTTTCTGTCCCTGTTCTGTCTCACAGGAGTGACCGGCCGAGGATAACCAAAGATGTGGTGTGCTTTCATGCGGAGGACTTTCACGACGTCGTGCAGAGGCTTCAGCTCGACCTATATGAACCGCCCGTGTCTCAAGTAAATAATCAGAGTTCACCATCAGTCTGTTCACTATATATAATCACACAGTGTTAGAGTGAAGGCTCGAAAGCATGACGGTCGGCAGTCTGAGGGCAGTGACCGGGCCGACCTGATGACCAGACTTATTTGTGGCTTTGTTTAGGCGTTGTTTGTGTGCGTGTGGAAATCCTGTGGCTGAATAAAATCAGGGAAACAAACTAATATGACGACGGTAATTTGTCCTGGTGCTTTCACACTACTAAAGTTCAGCTTATTTGTGTAACATGATGTAAGGCCGTGTGTACCCCCCCCCCCCCCCCCGCCCCCAAGAATTATAAATAATATTAGGCATTTTTTTTTTATAAACTTCCTTTTCTTTGTGTTTATTGCCGACTTGCAAACCCACTTTAAGTTACCTGCTGCCACCTGCTGTATCAGAGTGTTAATATACAAACGTGCTCGAGTACAGAACAATAATGATGTCAGCGCTGGCCGGCTCAGAAGTGAGGAGGTGCTCGCAATTGTTCCTGACAGATGGTGCCTAGTGTGGAAGCAGGCTTTCTTTAATCTGACATAAAAAAAAAATCGACTCAAAGGCTTTTAGATTCATTTGAAGGAATAAACCTTATTATATGAAAATATTATATTAAAACATGTCATTTCATTCGCTTTCTTCATAGAGAGTTGTAAATACATCCCTGACCTTTTTTCATAGATGTATAGTTTTATATATTATTATTATATATATAGTTTTATATATTATTATTATTATTATTATTATATATATAGTTTTATATATTATTATATATATAGTTTTATATATTATTATATATATATATATATATATATAGTTTTATATATTATTATTATATATATATAGTTTTATATATTATTATATATATAGTTTGAAAAAAATATCATTTTACACAACCACTCAAAAAACATCTATATTTTTAGCAGCACATTATTTGACCAACATCCATTTGACAATCCATTAAAAAACAAACACTGGAGTCTGATTTATTTATAAGCTTATTAGACACGAATGGGCTTTTCTCTCTGTGGACATATTGGACATGAGACAGAAAACGATTCCTGCTAAGAATGCAAATCTCGATTTTTCTTTCTCCTTGAGAGAATTGAGATTAGTAATAATTCTCTCACACATGTTCTCTCTCTCTCTTTTTTTTTTTCAAACTAAAACATTTATTGCACTCAAGTTAAAAAAAGAAGTGCTGTTTGCACACTATTTTCAACTCTCTTGTGACACACCCAAAAGACTGAAGAACTCAATTTGTTGAACATAAATAGAATTTTTATAATGATGATAATATATTAAAATAACTAATTAATTGCAAGTGTACTTGTTGGACACTCGGCCAACTACAGTGTTTTATAATTGCAAACATTATTTTATATCATTATTGTTTTATCAGCATAAGGTACATGTCGGAGCGCAAGTAGTTTTTTAAGTAAATACTAGTTTAGAAGTTGTTCAAGTTTTTATTGTTCAGTATTAACAGACTTGTAGGTATAATTCTCTGAAGCTTCTGATCTGTTCTCAGTCACAGCTACACTGTTAAAACACTCAACTATCTCTACTTGCCTGTCTCTAGTATATATTTTAGTTTTTGCATGTGTGAGACATTTTACTGTATGCTGATAAAAATACTGATATTAACTAGTGCGTGCGATGATGATCGTAAGAGCAGAAGAAAATGCATTGGTTTCACATGTGCATCGAGAGAGCGTGCAAAGGAGCCTTCAGCTTCTGATTGGCTGAAATCGATGGAGACCAGACGAGTGAGGGAGAGGAAATACAGTTTGAGCATGCAGGAGGGGGAAAAAAAACAGTGTGAGCAAGTGTCGGAAGGCGTGAGTAAGAGTTTAAGCGAGAATTAAATATAATCGGTGAGTTTTTCGCTCAGGTTTGTTGCACGTAAATAACAGCATACTGCTCAAACTCAACGAAATACACTGACTAATCTGTTCAGATCCGCCTCCTGGTTACACGATACATCAGTGACGACGGAATACCATAAATGAGGAAGAAAGATGAGAGAAGTGATGGAGTTGTATGACTGAATCATTCGCTGATGTCTGGCCTGATTTGATGAATTAAATAGTGTTTGGTGTTGTACTGCGCGAGGTTGTCTGAAGTAGCCTCTGGGATCGTTGTCAAGTAAATAAGTGAAGACGTGATCTGAACGCAGATGCAAGTGAAACAACGTCATTTAGAAGTGAGATCGCACTTATGTATGCTATGTTGCCAAAAGTATTCGCTCGCCTGCCTTCACATGAACTTGAGTAACATTCAGTTCTTAATCCAGGATTAAAATGATGTTGGTCCACCCGTTGCAGCTATAACAGCTTCAACTCTTCAGGGAAGGCTTTCCAAAGGTGGAGTGTGCTTATGGGAATTTTTGACAGTTCTTCCAGAAGCACATTTGTGAGGTCAGTTTCCGCTCTAATCGGGTTTAGGCCAGTCAAGTTCTTCCATCATCCATGTCTTTATGGACCTTGCTTTATGCACTAGAGTGCGGTCATGGTGGAACAGGGAGGGGCCGTCCCCAAAACTCTTCCCACAAATTTGGGAGCGTGAAATTGTCCAAAATGTCTTGGTACTGTACGCTTAAGCATTAAGAGTTCCTTTCACTGGAACTAAGGGACCGAACCCAACTCCTGAAAAACAACCTCACACCAGTTCCAACATGACTGTGGACCAGTGCACAAGACAATGTCCATAAAGACAGGGATGAGCGAGTTTGGTGTGACTGGCCTGCACCTCAACACCTTTGGGATGAGTTAGAGCGGACACATCAAATCTAATGAAACATTTGAGGGCAAACGGAATAAACTTAAAAGCAGAGGGACGCGCCTCGTTTGACAGCAGGACAACAGCTGGCACTATCGGTGTGGATGAGCCCAGCCCCAGTCATACCAACCGTAGCAAAAAGGAGTCCAGTGATTTATAATGACGACAGCAGCCTTTCTGCAGGGCAGTACAAGGCTAATTAATGTAATGTTAATTGAATGCAAGATTTCCATTTTGCATGCTAACAAATGGTCAATCGATTTGTAAAATACTAATGTAACATGGATTCTGTTTATATTTATGGCTTTCCAGCCAGTACTAGTAGTACTACAACAGTGACCCATTTAACATTGCAAAGAAGGCTAATTAAACTTTTAATATATTGTTAAATTTTAAGCATGACATTTTTTGTTCAATAAAAATGTATTCTTGAGTCATCCACCATCATTTTGTGGCTTTTGCAAAGTATCGGTTGAGGCACCGTTTTGGCACCGGTACCGGTTTAAAATTATCGATTTGGCACCGGTATCGAAAAAAACCCAAACGATACCCAACCCTAATAATGAGACTGTGGTCTCTATTATATGTGTGAGGTTTATCGATTGTCACCCATAACGCCCCTGTGCCCTGCAGTGCGTGCAGTGGGTGGACGACGCGAAGTTGAACCAGCTCCGGCGCGAGGGCATCCGGTACGTGCGCTTGCACCTGTGCGACGACGACATCTACTTCATCCCACGCAACGTCATCCACCAGTTTAAGACGGTGTCGGCCGTGTGCAGCCTGGCGTGGCACATCCGCCTGCGGCAGTACCATCCTAAAAAAGAGGGGGAGGGAGAGCAAGGGCAAGAGGAGGTTCACAAACCCGGCTCTCCCGGGCCCGACAAGCCGGACAAACCCGTCGACAAGAAGTCGGACACTTTGCGCCCAGAAAGCGCGCCGTCACTTAACACCACTCCTCAGGCTTCACTCCACCCAGCTCCAGCTCCAGGTGACTCTCTCAGCAGCAGCAGCAGTCTTCACTGACTCGTCCCAGTGACCTGCAGGTGACTCAAATCTCTCTCTCCACCTGTTCATCCATCTAACAAACTTGACTGACATTCCAGGAAAGGATTTGGGCTGTGACAAATACAAGACTCTTAAAAGTCTGACAAACATATATATATATATATATATAAAGATATAAATATAAATAAATATATATTTTTCTTTTTAAAAGAAAAACCTTTTCTTCAAGAAACAACCCCTGTAAGTACTTTTAAATTTTTTCTTTTTTTTTTCACTCAGCCAAAGTATTTAATTTTAATACTTTTTTTTTTTTTTGCTGATTCTTCAGTATTGTTTTATATTTGTTTATATCTGAAACAGAGCTTCTCTAAAGAGCAAATCTTCATTATTGTCTACCAAACTGTGCAACATGTGGATCAGTCAATTGAGTTTCGCAAATAGGAAAAAAGAAAAAGTGCCTAACAGCGATCATGTCTGAAGAGAAAGAAGAAGAAATTGTCCTGTTGATATCTGTGGTCATTCGTTTCAAATTTAAATGTGTTTTAACAACAACAACAAGAATTAAGATAAGATTAATTTTTCATCACAAAGCAGGATCGATTCAGATTTTTTTTTTTTTCTTATGCTGTCTGGCGTGGAAAGCAAAATTGTGTCCGAACAAATAATAAAACTTAACTCTTCCCAAAGAGAGAGAGGCTGTTCAAAGCTGCATCATGAGATGTTTAAGTGACTCGTGTCCAAGCGATCGCTTCAAATCTCTGGACTTTTCTTTGACGTGAATTTCTCAGGGTCCCTTTTCATTGTTATAATTATTATTCTTTTATTATTATCTTGAATTCGACATTATGGGTAAATGTGTTGCAGTGCCACAACTGGATAATTTTTCTGGCAGGAATACATGTGTACTGCACAAATCTTTTACTTTTAAAGCTTCTTCGTAATTTCCTTTCAGATGGCGGTCACAAAGAAAAAGATCGTGGGAAGAAAACAAAAACAACAACAAAAAAAAGACAGTTTCCACCAGATGAATTTTGTGAAGTTTTTTTCCCGTTGCAGAGCAAATTTAAGATTTGAATTTAATTGATTTAATAACTTGAAGTTACTAATAAGTCTCTGGTGTGATGAATGGGTAACCAGGGGTGGACACATCAGTAAACGCTCAGACACCTGGGAGAAGCAGATTTATTTATTATATGTGATGAGTTGGGTGGGTTTAAAAAAACTGAAAATGAAACTTTATTAAATTTATTGTGCTTTCTAGTGGTGCTAACAAAAAAGTAGGGATTCGCCAGTCACCACTCGATACAATATCATCGCGATACTTAAAATAAAGAATTGCGATTCTTTTAATTGTCACGATTTTATAAATATTCCAATTAGATATAAAATTTTCCCGCATTTTGTTACAATTTTAAACCATTAAAAAAGTTTACTAAGCAGTCAAAAGTAGCTGATTCCGTAATAAAAATAACAGTTTTCTCACTTAAAAACCAAGCGCAGCATCTAAACAATACAAACCAACTTCACATACAAGAATTTAACATTTAACGTAAACAAAAAAGCAAAGATTCTGTACTAAACAGCTCGTATCCCTGTCATGCGCCATAATTATTATGAGCAAATAATTCACTCCTATCACACAGGATGAAAATGTGTAAATAGTTCAGACTGCCCCACCTGTATGGTTATAAAGAAACAGCGACGTTTTATCTCCTCAAACGCCTCCACAGTCTTGAAGCTCAAATTAAGAGTGAACACATTGGGTGGTATTTTTGAGTAATTTGCTCTCGCGGTGTTTTGAGACTGGTGTAAGTGTGTGTAATGAGGGGGTTTGAGACTAATTCACTCTCAGAGTTTGTAGAAAAAGGCTGAGTGGAGGCTTTTAACGTTCACCATTTTTGATAATTTAACTCCCTAAAAATACGCTTCTGTTTCCGAAGCTTCTGTGCAGGATCGTTTATATCTGAGGCTAATCAACTGATCACCGGTGTCACAATCAATCAAACTGAAAACCGGCCAGTTTTGATCACTGGTTGATTAAACGCTTCATCTCTTATAAATGTATAAATAGTTTTTTTTTTTTTTTTTTTTTTTTAAATCATATTTTCACACCCAAGTTTTCAATTTTATTAGTAGAGAAATTGTTCGATCATTCATGCATATGTGCGCATCACTCGGCACATTAATTTTTTGATTGATGCATTGATTTGATTTAGATTTTTTTTTTAAACCTAGTTTCAATGCAGCCAGAACATAGGACTGGGTGACACGCCAGGTGAGCTAGTGCGTGGATGTTTGTTCCACCCCTGTGAGATCCTGGATCAGTATCTGAATCACTATGACCATTGTAAATCTGAGCTTCCAAGCTGACTGGGATATTTGCCTTTACGTCAACTCACTGGTCAGTTTTCTGTTTGTAGAACAGACATACACACACACACACACATCAAATCATTAATTTGACATGGCACTTGTTTACCTCTTTGGAAACTTGGCACTGGGTTTCTCCAAAAACGTTGTACGAGCAGGTGACATTCATGAAGGAAACAATGACGAGTCTTTTAAAGACAAACTGTTTCGCTGTGTTTGTGCTTCTGTTCTAAATCTTTCCCTTCCCTTATTATGTAAAATGTCTTATCTTATTTATGTATATTAATAGGAGATACAGGATGGGGGGGGGGTATGATTTAATGATGATGATGATTCTGTGAATTTACAAAGTTTGAACTGAACTATTTTAGGGAGTGTAGATTCCGAGAACAGATAGTCGGTGCTGTTTTTACACTAAAGTCATCATTTACATAAAAGCCGTAAGGTTTGATTTGTTTCCACTGAAATGATTTTTATGACTGTATAGTAAGCCTTTTTATGTATTACTATTATTATTATTTTATTATTGTTTTTTTTTATTTTTATTAAACCTAACCGTGTGTCGTCAAACGGAATTGGAATGTGATTTATTTTTTTTCACCAGCAAATACCCGCGGTTAAAGCTTGCTGCATTGGTCACTTATAAATTCATACGTTTTATATCTGGCTATAACTTTTTTCAGCATTTTTCTTGTAGTCTAAAAATTTATGTATCTACACAGGCTCAAGGTCAGCATTCAAAAATGAAAAAAATAAAATAAAAACTATGATCTAGCAAGTTCTATATGCAATATGCTAAGAAACATATTTCTCAGTCCTGAATTGAAAGGACACAAAGGGTTAGTGTGTGTTTTTTTTTAAATTTTCCACAATAACATGCTTCTTGGGCATTTGTGAACTTGTCTTACTGGTGATATTTGATAACTTTGTCTTTCTCTGATGCAGTAAACGCCTCCTAGATTCAAATGAGTGCCTTTAAAAAAAAAACCAAGTTTAACACTCAGCCGAGGTGTCGAAGAAGGTCGAGCTGCACGGAGTCGAGTCTGGCAATAATTTAGCTACTTGCAGTTTAGCTAGACCTTACAGTTATCAGCACCAAGTTATTTAATGTAAAAACGGAAATAAATAAATAAATAAAGCAATGAAAAAGGTTGCAGTTTTGTACATTTTGTACATTTTCACAAAAAAGATTGCAAGGTAACTGGGAAGTAACTGTAACTGTGGGTCTGTTTAATTTTTTTTTCTTTCTCCAGGACGTTTGCTCTTGTGAATAATCACTTCTTACGGTGCGTTTCAAACCTGGCCTTTTTCGCAGCCTGGCTTTTTCAATAAACACTTCCCTTTTAATTATTTACATAAACACACACACATACACACAATGTTACTTATGACTACTGGCAGCTTTTTTGTCACTGTTAAACAAGATGAATCCCCCTTTTTTTTTTTTGTTCTTCTCAATTCTTTGCACTATAGGAAAATCCGCTATGAAATCAATGCCTGCTTGGTGTAAATTACATTTTGCATCACTAATTGCTGTTGTTAATGTTTTTTTTGTTTGTTTGTTTGTTTAGTTTTAGTTTTTCTCCAAAGGTCTCTTATTTGTTTAAATGACATGATGTAAATAATCAGCAGCGTTTTAATAAGAACTGTTCTGTGTACATTCTTAGTCATGTGTATAAAGACATACAATGGAATGCATAGACCTTTTTCTGTATTTTTTTAAATAAATCATTTTATGAGTGCAACAACATTTTTCATATATATCTTTTTTTACATTATACACAGTATAAACATACGCTTAAGCACTCCCACCAACTGTTCATCCCCAAAAAAAGATAATTAAAAAAAAGATATTCACAAAAAAGCAACAGATTTGTTGATGCAAGTACGTACAAAATTATTTCATTGTTGAACAGCATCCCCTTGTGATACAACCTGCATTCCATCAAGTAGTTTTTGCAGTTTGCCAACTATAGATTGTACACTGTTATTACATCAGTCTAACAAGGTGCTCATAAAAGCATAATTTTTTCATTTCAGTGTAATATGATTAAGATGTACATCGGATGTACTCGTCTTTATGCAATATCTGAAATAATACTACATGTTTTCATGTTGACGACAAAAAAAAAAAAGCAACCTGGATGTGTTTCTCATCACGGTAATAAAGGCAACACAACCTTTTGCTGCTCAAAATCCAGAGCGGCCCAAAAGTCTCTGAAATGAGGTTCCGCCCGATCTCGCAGAATCCGCTCGTTCCGCTGTGGATCCAGATTTTTGAGCCACTATGTATAATAAAGAGGAACTACTACAGCGTCTTTTTACAGAACAAACGCCCTGATTAAAAACCTCTTGCGGCATTTACACAGGATGTGCAACAGCGGGTGCGAAGGCAGAGTGTGAGGTCATTAAAATGAGTGTTGCAATTTGTCTAAGGAGACGAATGCTAACAAACGATTAGACCTCTGCTATCTGAGCTCATGACACCCTCTTTAACCCGGTCACTATTAAAAGTACCATTTTAAGAACATAAAACAAGAGGGGTTCCTTACTAGCAGCGCACAAATGTAATGTTAAAAGGCTTAAGGCTAAGTATAATCGCTTGGCTTGATTTGGTTTTTGGAAGGAGTCTAAAAGCTAGAAACAATTCCTTGAGCAATTGTAAATAAATCGGCTCTCTCCTAGGCTGATGGGTTCCTGAGATGTAGGCGCATACACATGGAGTCCAGTGGGTGTGTGTGAGTGGAGAGGGAGTGGTTTAGCCTGACTGCTCTCGCCCCCACAGACTGGCGCATGATCTCTCCATTCTACTTAAACAGGACGGTGACCGTTCCGGTTCTGAGCTGAATATCTTAGGAACTGTTAGTGATAGAACGTTGTTCCTTTGAATCTTTGAGAAAGGGTCCTTTAATTGTGTTTTTATGTTAAATTTGGTGTGTGAACTCTAATAAACGTGGACACAGGAGCGATTTCAAAAAATAAAATAACATGACGACCCTTAATCATAATCAGACGACCCTTTCCAAGCTCTCCTGTGAGGATTTCGGTTATAACTCCAAAATTATCTTCTCCATTATTTCGGCACTCAGGAGACCCGGCTCTCCAGTTTGATATCAGCTTTTGTGGGGGAGGCAAAGTTGAGGCAGAAGCAGCGAGAGAGAAACAAAGGGTTTTTTTTCCTGATTCATCGTCTCTACACTCAGAGGGACATTTTTGAAAGAGGTATTTTTTTGGAATGACATTTTGTTTCCAAAACTGGGCGAGCTAGGGCTAAGTTTTTTTTTTCTTTCATCCCTCCCAACCAACAACTGTATTGTAGTTGCTGACCAATGATGACGTACAATATTACAATACATTCCTGCTGAGGATGTGAAGATACGCCTGTATAAAAGCATACCGTGATACTGTGCGCCCATGACGTTACTGATAATCTACATACATTCATATAGATCCAAAACAATTTGTGAAAAAAAAAATTCCTGTCATATTTCATCTTGACGCATGAAACGTCTTAATTCATTAATTGATTAACCTAATTAACATAATAGCGTAACACTTTGATACTCCTGCTGCATTAAATTATTACTTTAAATAATTCATCCCCTTCCACCTGTAATATTCATATACATGTGCAAAAAAGAGGACGCCGTGGATTCTATTTACACACAGAATGAATAAAATACAATACAGACATCGGCTGATAATTTGTCTTTGCAGCTCATTTCACCTTCAGACCGAGTAGCCACTGAGATATTACACACTACTGCAACATTCTTGTGTATAAATAACCTAACCTGAACATTTATAAAGTTATAGTGCAAATGACCGACAATGACAGAAGCACATGTTACAAAGTGATGGCGCAGTCCTTTGGTTGTTCCTGATCGTCTAACAAAAGAGGATCCGTCAGTAGTAAAACTGAACTTTTTTTTTTTCCTTTTCCATAACAGTAACATATATAAAAATAAAATAAAAAAGCTATTTGACATGACTTGAATAAAAATGAAAAACAATATGGAGTAACGTAAAGGAAAAAAAAAAAAAAAAAAAAACATACAACACATTGAGGCTACGAGTTCAAATTCTCATCTTTCTATCTAAAACGTCCTCCTTCTCACTGTTAAAGGTTATCTAAAATGCCTGACTGGCCACTTTATTCATTTATAAAAGCAAATACTTAAGAGCCTTTAAACGGGTGATTAATATGTTTCAGCTGACAGCAATTCCTGATGCACTGAGTAGCCTCTCATTTCTTAATCAACCGAGATGATTCTTCACTGCCATTCTGTGGAAGTGTGTTTTATGGGAGAATGAGGAATCGCTTTTACCACATGACTTGGCCAACGCGGTCTCCCTGTTCCCAAGATCTGAAGCAAAGAATGAAAGCAACGTTGGCTGGAAATGAAGGCCGTGATGTTGAAGCAATGCCGCGGTTAACGTGGTTGACTAAGTTTTAGATGGTGTGACTTCTTGGGAGCTGGCAGGCAGAGGTGGGAGGTAATATCTGTACTTTTACTTTTTACAGATACTGTCATTTTACTTCACTACATTTCTGCATGGCATTGCGTCGCCTAGCCAACCACAGTGGCGTGCAGAGCCAGAAGCGTGAACTACGCCACCTGCTAACTAGAGGTTACCCGCAGCTCCGCCCACATCCATCGACCTAATGATGAGCTGCTAATCAAATGAAAGATTATGATTATTACCTCACTGTTACATCTGTTGAGTAACGCCTGTGAGACGCGGATGACACGCCCACACTGTCCACAAGCACCAGCAGCAGGCCAAACACAATGTCTGTTCTATAAACGTATAGCTTGTGTGACTTGCCTTTCCTTTAAGACACGCCTAATAACGTAACGTGTTTGAGATCAGAAGCAGAGAGAGAGAGAGTTTTTATTACTATTAAAAAGCCTCCTGTGAGCTAAAACATCCCCTGTCTTTTTGACACACCTCTACTTCTATCTCAGGGAATCTCTTCTTTCATTCAACTACAGGACTGTGCACTTTGTACCTCTGCTTGAGCTTGTACATGAGCTTGGGGAAACATATAGTTTAGCTTTGAGTACCAGTAACAGTAAGAGTCACCACCTGTTGCAATGCTTTGTGGGAACTTCTCTGAAAAAACAAAACAAAAAAAACAACAACACTATATAGGAAACATAGTAACTTCGTCTATTGTTTTTTCTTGACCAAACTGCCAATTTTATTAACACTTGTAACCAATGAGCTTCAGTCCTTCAGTCCTAAATCATTCATTCCTTTGTCTTCGTCTACAGTATGTCAGTCTTTTTTTTTTTTTTTTAGTTTTTTCATCAAATGGGAACCTGATGAAGGCAGGCAGTTCTTTCATGACCACGCCCACCGACTGCTGTGAGCCGCCCCCCGGTCCGGTCCGGTCCGGTTTACACCCAGGTCTCTGGCTGACTCCTTGGTCCTTTGGGTTTCCCGAAACGTGTTCCAAAACCTGCAGAAACAGAAGGAAGTGTGTTAGTCCTCTTAAATTTACATCTAGTCATTTATCAGATTCATCAGAACTTTCATTTATAGTCATTTCCGAGGACACAAGGGACACCAGGTTTTGACCAACTGAACAAAAGCAGGAGTGAAATACTTGATGCAAAAACAAGAGATGTCTAGAACACATAAACAGAGGGTTAGCATTGCTCCTTGGCGTTTCAATGCATTTTTATTTGTTGCTTCTCGAAAACACCAGAAAGAAGGACAAACCATTACTGTTCCACAAAGGGACATGAGTTTTAGGTACAAATGTACAATATCTAGAAATGCATAGTGTGAGACATGAGCATAAGATATTTTTGGGAGGTGCAAACTTCAGCTTGTCCATAAGGAAGCATCCACAGCGGGAAGAGTTTATGAACAAGTTCTATGTAAAACACAGCTATGTTTAATAGTGAAAGCTTCTACATGCACAATGTGACGGGCCTGTGAAGGACTGGGCCTAAACAGCGGTGTCTCCGTAAGAAAACCCCTTATTAGTGAGACTAATCAGAAAGCAAAATGCTTTGATTTGCTGGGGAGCATGAAGATTGGACTTGAGGTCTGAAGAGTGTAGATCGACCCTGATCCAGAGTGATGGGTGTGTCAGGGTAAGAAGGGAAGAGCATGAAGCGATGCACCCATCAGGCATTGTGTCCACTGTACAAGCCTCTGGAGGCGGGGTTATGATCTGGGGTTACTTCAGCTGGTCAGGTCTAGACTAATAAAATGAAGTCAGCTGACAACCTGAGTGTACGGAATGACCAGGTTACACCATCTATGCATTTCTTCTTCCCTTGTGGTATATTCCAAGACTCAAGCTGTGAAAGAGTGTTGTGCCACCATGCTTTGTGCCGTAATCAACGCTAATAATGGCAGTTCAACAGAATCTTAGCGTGTAACGTTGTTTGGGGAGTCAGGAACTGTGGCTGCTCATAACTGGCCGTCTTTTGACTTACAAATCCGTTTTATTCCCAAGACTGGCACACGACTATTCTATATTTTGGGCTGGACATTTGGAATGGAGAGAAAAGTCCTCGACTCTGTACTCGACTACATGCCCGGATTGGATCAATTCACTGGGAAGCCAAATCTACCTGTAGGTTCTTGAATACGGTACAGGGTTATTAATATTAAACATCACAAACAGTACAGTAATATAAAACATTTCTTACTAAAGACGGAGAATTTCTTACTAAATATGAAGCCTGAAGAAGCGCCATGGTTTTGAGTAACAGAACCAGGCGCAGGAGCTTCTTTCGCTGCAAACATTAATAAATATATATTTTAGTGAATATGCAAAACATCATACAATATGAGAGTAATAGATATTTGTAAATACTTATACTACTAGTTTTTATCCAAACATTACTCACTTTTCGGTTTTCCTTTCCACAATTTCAAACTCTGTAAAAAAAAAATGTAAAAAAAAAAAAAAACAAGAAAGAATGTCATAATGCCTTATAATCATTCTGTATCATAATCACCGTACATGTTGAGAGGCTGTAACGGGCCGAACCTTGGTCCTGGACTTTTTGGAGAGCGCTGTCTTCTCAGGCTGCTCCATTGCAGGCCGTCTGCTGTCCATTGATGTCTGGTTCTCTGCTCTAGGTAATTCTTCAGGAAAAAAAAAAGAACAGAAAAACATTAATACATTATGATCTTTTTACGGACCCAGAGGGAAAAATGAAATATACTAATAATATTTTAGGTTGAGAATTGAGGCTTGTTTGAGTTACCAGGCTCTGCCGAAGCCGCACCATTGGGATCAGGCTGAAGAGCCACAGATAAACCCTCTGCAGAAGGAACATCACACAAACTTCAGTGATTTTGAAGGTCATTATTTTTAATAATGTTATGACAAGGTTAAATCTCGTGACACCTCGACTACCCCAACCCTATGACTGAGATTCTCTCAGATTGGAATCTGTCTCAGCTCGACGTCATGTTGAATAAAGTGTTGCTAAACAGATAGATTCAACTTGGCAGTCGTGGGATTTGAACCTGGGACCTTCCAAAGCATAATCCAGTGCCTGAACCACCGAGCTATACCAATCCTGTAGCGCAGTCTCAATTCGGGTCAGTCTGATTAAATCAGGTTGTGATTAAATTTCTGATCATAAGTTCAGCTACAGTGTTTACATTAATATGTTCCTTCTTGTACAAAAGTCACTAGACATTGATGAATTGGGGGGGAAAAAGGATCAACAATGACTTTGGCAACAAATGACATCACAGCAAGTGAAATATTCGTGATTCTAGCCAAACCTATCTATAATTTTCTTAAAATAAGTTTACAACAACCTTATTTCCAATCAAATGTTGCTAAAATTGTAGGCAGAAATGTCTTGTTCTGTTAGCAGGTCATTTAGCAATCTCAGGAAATTTATTCCAAAAACTAGCAAAATGATCTGCCAATAGAACAGGATTCAAATTTTAGTACAATTTAATTAGAACTTAATAATCTTATATTGGGATTGTTGTAATCTTATTTTACGAAAGCGTAGATAGTTTAACTATAATCAAAATAATTTCACTTACTAAAATATATTTTTTGCATTGGATTTGGTGTTAGGATGACGGTGGCGTAGTGGTTAGCACTTTCGGCTTGCTTAACCAGGGGCCGGGGTCGATTCGGCTTAGTGGGTTTCCTCCAGGTACTCTGGTTTGCAGATTAGGCTAACTGGCGTCCCTACTTTGCCCATAATGTGAACGAGCTTGTGTGGGTGTATGTGTGTATCCTGAAATGGATTGGCATCCTATTCAGGGTGTAACTGCCTCCTTAAGTCTCATTGGAGAGGCTCCAGGCCCCCCCGGGGCCTCCCTGTGAAGTCTGCATTTGTGAAATTGAAAATCATAGATGGTATTTTTGTTTGCCATCTTTTTTCCAGATAACCAATCAAGCTGTATATTTTTGTTTTATTAACTTTAAGAAAGTTGGGGAAAAGTCGTAGAAAGAAAGAAATTCAAGTCATTGAAAAAAATTTGGGGATATAAGAGGAAACGGTGGCATGCTGGCACAGTGGTGCTGCCTTGTAATCCAAGGTTGGAAGTTTGGATTTTGTTCCTGGTCTGTGTACAGTATGTTCCTCATGCTCTTGGTGGGTTTCCTCTGGGTACCCTGGTTTCCTCCCACAGTCCAAAGAGCTGCATTGTAAAGTGATTGGTGTTTGCAAATTGCCTGTATTGTATTGTATGAATGTGTGTGTGTGTATGTGTGTGTGTGTGTGTGTGTGTGTGTGTGTGTGTGTGTGTGTGTGTGTGTGTGTGTGTGTGTGTGTGTGTGTGTGCCTTGTGATGGGTTGGTACATCCGGGGTATATCCTGCCTTGTGTCCTAAGTTTGTATGACTTCTTCCAGACTTTCCTATTCTGACTGTGAAAACCGAGTATTTAATGTGTAGTGAATAAGGACACAAACCCAATCCATATAAAGCTCAAGACACGGTTCAGTATTGACTACTGACTTTCAGTGTCATCTTGACTGAAGCTTTAATCTTCGCTTTACAGTTGATATTTATAGACAATATTTTCTTTGCAACTTATAAAGGATCAAAGTGTGACGAGTGGCGATTGACGTGTAAAGGTGATAAAGTTATTTGAATAGATGAATCGAGCTGCTTCAGTCATAGGGCTCGGGCTGTCTGGTGCTGTTTGACTGATGTCACATTAGCGGAAATTATGACTCAGTGGAAATGCCTACCTTGTTTTGAACTTTTCACTTTAACACTCTGTCGGAAAACAGAAGCACACACACACATATATACATACATACGCTCAGAAAACATGAAACAACAGACACGTGTGAATCATTTACTGAATCATTTACTTCATTCTAGACTGCATAAGACGTTCCATGAGCTGGCAGCGGCAGGTGGTACAGTGTAATGTAGCTTACTGCTTAATTAGTTTTTTTTTTATAGTAAAGGTCATATTCCTTATTATTATGCTACAAGACTTTTCGGAAGAAACAGTACAAACACAAATATCGTGTTATTTTCATTCGTATGATTGTTATTAGAAAGTTTCTAGTGTTAGAGTTGCAGTTCTTCAGCTACAGCATTTCTAAGTCTGCATTTCTATTTTATATGTACAATTAAGTGTAATAGTAAACAAACAAACAAACAAACAAAAAACATAAAGGTCATAATAATCACCCTGCTTCTGGTCATCACGTCGAGGAATGTCCTGGGCTGAGAGTTTCCTGCCCACTCAGATGAAACACCCAATCTCTCCCTTTGCTCGACTGGTTCGGACTGACAGGGGGCGCTGTCGCTCTGATCTGTAACGCAAGGAAGATTCAGTTCACCTGTTCCAGTTGAAGTATTTAAAATCCACAGATCAGCATTCCGATCAGAGCAGATGAGAATTACAGCCCGGACGCGTTTCTGCATAGTTTCTGCTTAGCCATGTCTGACTATTCTGCTAGTGTCGCCATAATACACTATTTTTCGTTTTAAACTTTAAAAGAGTTTAATTTAACGAATTAATAAAATCCATGTAGGTAGAACAAAACAGCGTTTTCCATGAGCCGTTCAATAAAGATTATGAAAAATGCAGACTGATATATTAATTAACCCTGAACAAATTCTACTGTGAGAAATATTTGGCAAAATTATGTTATATTTTGACATCCTTGAGAGGAAATTGCTGAATATCCGGAATAACTCAAAAGAAGAAGACAAATCTTCTCTTGTACTTCTTTTCCCTATTTTCAATCATATTAATGACTTAAATTAATGACTTTGAAAGTCTGGCCCAGTTAATACAGTCATTTTGAAATGAACAATCAAATAGAATTAAATCATTACACTATTGATATTTTGTGTGTGTATATGTTAACCGTATGCTAAAGACTAAACTCGGATTCTCATTTAAGAGGGGGAAAAAAAAAACGCACCGGCTGTCAGCAAAGAAACTTTGAAAAAAATCTAATATTATTGTCTGTTCAATGTTGGAAAATGACCCAAATGTCACCACAAAAATCCCTCGTATGACCTTATCATACCTTCTTCTGTCTCTATGATGAATGATTCTAGGGTTCTGGTAGGAAGTGGAGGAGTTACAAGTGCTGGTGTATCTGAAGCTGAAAAAAGCAGTGTGAGAAAGTACAAGTGCCAAATGTGTGGAAAAAAAAAAAAAAAGAAAAAAGAAATCTAATTCAATACAATAAACATACAACGTACCATCCATCAGAAAAGATTCAGGGGTGCGTTCAGGGAGAGGCGGAGTGAGACTTTTTTGAGGTTCTGGAGTCAAAAAAGAGTGATGAATTAGTTATTAGGAATATGTCCCGTTTTAGATTTCTGTGTAGTGCTTTTGTCAATAAAGATCCGAATACATTTCTGGATGTACACCGATCAGCCTTAACATACAGTAGCTCACCCATGCCCGAGGGGACCACAGGCCAGCCTGTCCAGTCTGAACCCACAGAAAAGCCATCGCAGCGCAATTTGCCATATAAAGCAAGCAAGAGTGCTGACCCAGCCTCCAGCCTCCAAACTCCAAACCCCCTAGATCCCAATCCCATTGACCATCCATATGGGATGCGCTGGACAAACAAGTACAATCCACTACCCTGCAACGCTACAATTAACCTGCTAGGATCTGCTGCCAGTGTCCTGGTGAAACACACCACAGCACAGCTCAAGGTGTCTTGTGAAGTCATGGTGTGACGAAGGGAACCTACACAATACCAGGTATTATATTTTGTGTTAAAATGTTATGACTGATTGGCGTATGTTTAGATCCATGGAGAAGAAGCTAGGGGATGTAAAGAACAATGAACCCAAAAGGAGCCACCACTTCCTGAAAAACAGTCTAAGGCAATACACAGTACTATATAAGTAAGACAGTATAAATTATGAGTTTGTTCATTGACTACCCGACAATCCTGGGTTCACAATGTTTATCAAAAGACACAGGTGAAGAATGTTTCTCAAGCTTTTCTTGCAATTCTGTGGTGTTCAACTTTCCCAATTTACTTGGCCAAAAGCTGCCAAAGTGAAAAGGGAAGAAAGAAACCTTCCCCGACCCACCCGTAACTTCCTCTTTAAAGTCAACCCGTCTACTTAAGGTTCTTATTCATAGGTTTTAGTCATAAACATCTGGAGCATAAATACACATCTGGGGTCGTTATTTTACCTTGTGAAGGTGTGGGAATTGGAGAAAACGACTGGATGTTCCAACTGGATATTGGAACTGGAGGGAAAGGAGAGCAATTTGTGGTTAGAATTCTTCAAGGTCTTTTAAGATAATGCACACACCTAAACTCATTCTTCTTGTATGTGTTTTGTAATAGGAAATGTGCATAATGAACTCACCATTAAGTGACAGCCTAGCTTTCAAACTCTGTACAGAAGAACATATATAGGCTGTATGAGACAATTATATTTACATTTACTTCTAAGCATTTACCAGGAACTGAATCTGACGCAAAGATCATAATCCTTCTGAGGCTCCACAGAAAGCATCAACTGGATTAATATAATCTTTATAATTTTATGTCTTTAGAAAGACTCATTTATTCAGAATTACACCTACACATACGGTGCTTGTGAGCAAAGCAACATTTCCTTAAATAAGAGTTAACACCCACTTGGATGTACAGATGTGTGACCAGTTAACAAGTTGTTGGGTAACCACCAATACAGCTTGGCACAAGTTTCTAGGACTGTATTAGAGTGATAACATGGTCTTCTACTTTTAGAATTGTTGTTTGATGATAAGGGTGCTGTTTATGAGGCAAGTCCAAAATCAGAAGAACTGTACTGATCTGCAGTGATGCTTGCTGCTAAGGGGACGCATGAACCCAAGACAAGTTAAAAACAATAGTGCGCGGAGCATAAGACCTTGGGTATTCCTACTGTATTATTCACTACATCCTTATTTCCAATAGCTTGTTATTAGTCTGCATTATATTCCACTGACCTTGCTCCTGGACCAGGACCTCTTAAAGTCTGGTGCATCTAAGGTCGAATTCCCAGACCATTCAGATGATTTGCCGACTCTGAGCACAGTTTCCTGGGGCTTTTCTTGTACCGCATTCTGTAATAAATCTGTTAGAAAGCAAACAGCCCATGTCATAGTTTCAGCAAATATATTTATGAACATGTGCATCTGATGTACAAGGGGCATTCTAATCAACCCAGGACTTGTCTTCTCATGAGCAGAAAAAGAGATCTGAGCACATCCTGTTCTGTCATTGTGCTGGTAAGTGACTGATGTCTCCTTTTACTGCATGAAAGCGCTAATGTGTCAGGCGGCGTGTTATGCAAAATGGCGTACAACCCTGATAGTACAAGCATAGAACAGCGCGTTGTGATGAAATGTTTCATGGATGAAGGCATAAAAGCGATCGATATTTACAGAAGACTTAAAGCTCAGTCTGGTGATTAAACGCTTAGCTGCAGTAAATCATTAGAATGATTCTAACATTTTAAAGAATGCCGTACATCTATCCCGCTGAAGTGGTTTGGAGCAGCAACTGGTGTTGTTCCTGTGAAGATTCACAGAGTGGAACCTGAGGCTTAAAAATCAAAGGATAACTTGCGGGAGAGATGCATCTGTCTGTGGGAACTGTGCACGCAATCATTCACCAATCTGCGGGATTTTAGGCATTGAACTGCTGCCACTAGTTTGGCTGCTTGTATAATTGACCATGTGCTCAGCTGTTCACTAGAAAGTTGGCATAAGTGAATGCATTTAAATCTGAAAAAAAAAAATGCATCTTTGAGGAACTTTCAATATATGACATGAGCCGCTTTTCTACCTTCATCATTAGCCATTTCATAAGATTCTGGAGTTCTTTCTGGCAAAGGTGGTGCAGGAGAGGGTGGGTTTCCTGTAGTAAAAAAAAAAATAGCACTCTTACTGATTCAACCAAATGCACAAGGTAAAATAAGAAATATATATAATTATAAACTTACCTCCACTGCTTGGACAAGTATCAGGTGGAATGACCAATGTCAAGCTGTGGTCGATGCCCGTATTGCCCGTATTGCCCGTATTGCCCGTATTGCCCGTGTCAACATCTCCATTACCTTCCACATCACCCATATCGGCCGTATTTGTGTCTAAAATACACACGACCGTTTTTAAAAATAAGCTTCCACACTAGTAACACTACTAATACTACAGTGAAATGGTTAGGTCTTAGGCACCAGAGACAACGATATTCTATGTGCAATGAAAAAGGAATAGACAGAGAAATATAAAGGACAATTCACCCTGAATGACACACAAATGATCATCTTCAGGAATGTCCAAGATTTTTTGTAAAGAATTGATCATATTGGTCCATTGTCAGCTCAGTTAAGAATTTTCTACATTACCCACAATGCCTTTTAACTGCCTTCTGGTAGCAGTGGCAGTGGAATTAGCCCTTGATTCATCTTTTAAAGAAACTGATGCAGTGGCACGTTAGTCCTGTACACTCATAATGTAGAAAAATAGCATCTTAGCAAGTGAAAATGTATTAAATCTAGTGAAATTTCTCTACAATTTTTTAATACTATGAGATTACATTAAACCAAATATAAGATTACTTAGCTTATTTCTAAAATATTTTGGCAAATGATTTTGATTCTTTTAGGAAAAGTTTCATACTTTTAGATTTGGTTTACTGTAATTTTAATAAATATCATATTAGATTAAATTGAAGCAGATATTTTCACTTGCTAAGATGTTGATTTGTATTAGTACTGTTCCAACAGAAGGCAGCAGGGTGGAGTAGTGGTTAGCACTGTAACCTCACACCTCCAAGGTCGAGGGTTTGTTTCCCTCCACGGGTCTGTGTGCTTGGAGTTTGCATGTTTACCCCATGCTTAGTGGGTTTCCTCAGAGTTCTCTGGTTTCCTCCCACATGTAGATTAGATTAGGCAAACTGGCATTTCCAAATTGCTCATAGTGTGTGTGTGTGTGTGTGTGTGTGTGTGAGTGTGTGAGTGTGTGAGTGTGTGAGTGTGTGTGTGTGTGAGTGTGTGTGTGTGTGTGAGTGTGTGTGTGAGTGTGTGTGTGAGTGTGTGAGTGTGTGAGTGTGTGTGTGAGTGTGTGAGTGATGTGTGTGAGTGTGTGTGTGTAGGCACGCCCTGTCTAGGTTGTTCCCCACCTAGTGCCCTGAGTCCCCTGGGATAGGCACCCAGCCTCCCATGACCCTATACAGAATAAGCAGTATAGATAATGAGTGTGTGAGCGTTCCAACACAGGTCAGGTCGCAGCACCACAAATACGTCAATATAAACACTAGTCTTTCAGGATGTGCAGGATGTTTAGAAGGAGGTAGCCAAATATTACATCAGACAATCTTATCATTTTGATTCATACACATTGCATACAGACTTACTTCTTTTTATTGTGTAAAGCTGCTTTGCGACAATGTCAATTGTTAAAAGCGCTATATAAATAAAATTGACTTGACTTGACTTGACTTGACAATGAATTTCATTTTTTAAATGGACATAAATAAATATGTACTGTACCAGTCACAGGAGACGAATCGTTTGTGCATGGAAGAAGAGTAGGAGTGAGAATTTGTGGAGATCCTAAATGGAGAAAAAAAAAAACCCATAAATAAGTATATACTTCCATATTAGATTTATATTTTATTTTGTAATGAGTGTAAAAGTGCCTTAAAAGCCTGGTTTTGCAATAAATACATCAATTGACAATTTGATAACTGGGTTGTGAGTCTTGAATTTAATGCAGTCATTTCCCTCTGAAAGAATGAATTATTCATTTCTATTTCAAGAAATTGAACTGAAAAAGAGGCAAGGCCAGGAAGATGTTATATGAGTTAATGTTTTAGGGATGTTTAATCTTGTCATTCTAGTTTATTTCACAAAACTTCAAGCTTGGAAGTATTTCTTGCATATACAGTAGAACAATGATGTTGGTTATAAATAGACAAAAAGTTAAAGAGAAAATACAACAGTGCATCGAACCTTCATCAGCCAACAGGAAGGATTCTGGGGTTCTCTCTGGGAGTGGAGGAGGGCTATCCTCATCAGACACAGGTGAGGTCTCTGGTGGCAAACACACAAAAAACAAAAAAAGTTTCAAGGGTATTAAATAAATGGACCTCTAAGCACTTATTTTCTTAATTCATGATAAAGCAACTATGAAAAAAAAGAAACATCTTTGATATGAAGCTCCATCAGTGAAAAATCTTTGGTAGCCATCAAATACATGACACATTGTTTTTTTTTTTTTCTAACCTTTAATTTTGTCCTGCATTAGCAATTCAGTGCTCTGACTTTTAAGAGCCAAAGTGGGTCCAGGGAAACTAGGGGTGGCCACGAGGACGGGTAATGCTTCTTTACACTCTGGAGACCTAGTAGATAAAGGAGATTCTGGGCCAAAATATGGATCCTCCACAGTAAGACAAATGGACGGAGTCTGCAAAAGAGCACCATTATTGTTTGTTTCTGTCTGATGTGTCTGAGGTGAGCTGGTCTCCGGTACTGGTGTTGGACTAAAAGGATTATTGGATTTCAAAATGTCTGTTTCTTGGTTTTGATTTGTTGTAGCACTTTCAGGTATTTGTGGTTTAAGGAATCCAAGATCTGCTTTCTGAGGTCGAGGAGGTTTAGTTATCTGAACCTTCAGCTGTACAATATTTGTTTGCTGAACTGGTGATGGCTCAAGTATCTGAGTCTGCAGAAAAAGAGGTTCAAGTATCTGTGATTTCTGGTATCCAAGATCTGATTCCAGAACAGGGAAAGGTTCAGGTGTCTGGACTTTTTGGTATCCAAGATCTGTTTTCTGAGGTCGAGGAGGTTTAGGTATGTGGAGCTTCGGGTTGCCCAGATCTGTTGGTGGTGGTGGAGGAGGTCCGAGTATATAGGACCTTCGGTTTCCAAGATCTGTTGGAGGTGGTGGAGGAGGTCCGAGTATCTGGGACCTTCGGTTCCCAAGATCTGCTGGAAGCAGTGGAGGAGGTCCGAGTATCTGTGACTTTCTGTTCCCAAAATCTGTTGGAGGCGGTGGAGGAGGCCCGAGGAGCTGGGACTTTCGGTTCCCAGGATCTGTTGGAGGGATTGGAGGAGGTCCGAGTATCTGAGACTTTCGGTTCCCAACATCTGTTGGAAGCAATGGAGGAGGTCCGAGTATCTGGGACTTTTGGTAACGAAAATCTGATGGATGCTGGGGCAGAAGTTCATTGGATTGAGACATTTGGTATCCAGTAACAGTTGTCTGCATTGGAGAAGGTATGAGGATCTGGGATTGTTGGTAGCCAAAATCTGCTGAATGCTGGGGCAGTGGTTCATGGGTTTGAGACATTTGGTACCCAGTAAAAGTTGTCTGCAGTGGAGAAGGTATGAGGATCTGGGATTGTTGGTAGCCAAGATCTGCTGAATGCTGGGGCAGTGGTTCATGGGTTTGAGACGTTTGGTATCCAGTAACAGTTGTCTTCAGTGGAGGAGGTTTGAGGATCTGGGGCTTTTGGTATCCAAAATCTGTTGGCTGCAGTGGCAGAGGTTCCTGAATTTGTGACTTTGGATGTCCAAGACCTGTGTTCTGCAGTTGACTTGATGTGGCAGTAGCCCTTGGGGAAATTTTAGACATGGCCCAGCATTTCATGTCATTGAGAATAACTGCTGGTGTGCGTTTGATGCCTGGTGGACTTGGTGGTCGAAAATGAGATGGCAGAAGTGGCTGAGAGGCTGCGCTTGGTGTGAAATGGTTGGAAAAGTCACTATTAACCTCCTTTTCAGGATACCTGTAAAAACAACAGATATGAGCTAATTGTTATGTTCGCAATAGAAATTGCATTTCTATATCTAAGATGTGTACAAGATTGGAGCCAGCAATACCTGGAGTCATAAAATGGATACAGTTTATTCTCTTCTACAGGCTCTGGCTCTTCCTCAGACTCACTGAACTCTGAATCCTCACTGTCACTGTCAACGGGGATGAGAGGAGGTGCAGCTAGAACCTGATGTAAGTCAAAGGACAAATGCTTATCAATAAGCAATAATGGGACTTTTGGATCATTTGAATTTTTGAAAATTCTGCAAAAGTAACACAAACTAGGGTGATTTTATATCATGTTTAAGTACCAAAGATGGCAACATTATGTAAAAGAAAAAGCATGTAATAGTAATTAAAAAAAACAACAAACAAACAAACAAACAAACAAATGAATAGCTTATTATAATGTTATCATGTCATGGGTTTTTATTTTCCACAGTTGTGGAAAAAACTCATTCCTTTTTAGAACAATAGTACACTATATGGCCAAAGGTTTGTAGATGCCTAATCATCAAAGCCATGCATAAGCCCTCCCTGAACTAATGCTCTGAACTCAACCCCAATGCACCCCAGGCCTAATCATCCAGCATCAATGCCTGACCTCACTAATGCTCTAGTAGCTGTATGAGAACAAATTCCCGCAGCTTCTAAGCAAAATCTAGTGGATCACCTACTCAGAACAGTGGAGGTTATTATATCAACCTTGGACTAAATCTGGAATGGGATCCTCAAAAAGCACATATAGGTGTTATGGTCAGGTGTCAAAAAACATTTGTGGTACATGTGGTTTAGATTATAAACCCTAAATTCTGTATGTGTTATAGATTTGATGCTAAAGTTCTTTCCTCCAAAAACAACTCAATGAATTTGCAATCTTTGTTATCTGACCTCATTATGCTTTGTGTTTGACTCCATTATCTGCAGATGCTTCTCAAACAGGAACTTAATGGCTCTGTACACCAGTTCATACTGCTCCTAAAGACAAAAAACAAGTGAAACAAAGCAAGTGAAACAACTGAGAATCTTACAATCTGTATCCTTGACATGTTTCTCATGGTTTTGGTGAATGGGAATACAATCCATCTGGACACAAGGAGAACACACACAATTCCACACAGAAAGCTAAGCTCAGGGTTAAACTCGGGACCCTGGAGCTATGAGGCAACAATATTACTCACTGTGTTATCATCACTAACATGTCCATCGACCATGTTTTTAAAAAACATTTTTTTATTGAAACAGGAAGAACAAAAGGTGGTCTTACCTTAGTCTGGACTATGGAAGGTCTCTGTGTTCTCATCTCCTGAACCAGGTCATAGATGCTGAAGTAATCTGGTATCATCTAAAATGAGTGGAAACTGATTAGTTAATATCTAGAAGTTTATTGTAGATTGTTTAGGTCAATATGTACAACATACATTTTTCCATCTTGGCTGAGCATCAGTACCCTAAGTAGGTTGTTCTTACTTGTTTTTTCAGTAGATTCCAAGTGTAGTCAATGACACACAGTGCCCCAGTCCTTCCACAGCCGGCACTGCAACCAAATTACATGATGTCAAAGTACAGTATATGGCCTAAAGTTTCTTTACATACCCATATGTGCTTCTTAAAGAACATTGGGAACCCATATTTCCATGGACATTGCTTTGTGCACAGGAGCATTGTCATGCTTAAACATGTTTAAGCCCTATAGTTCGACAACATACAAAAGAAATATAAAATTGTTTGGTGTGGTGGTCAGGTGTCCATAAACTTTTGGCGATCTTGTGCACATTACTGGTCACATATTGTAGTGCTTTTTAAATAATTTAAACTTTTTAAAACAAGTCTTAGAGGTCTGTGTCAAAATGTGTGTGTTAATGTTCCAGCTAAAATACAACTCAGACCTTGTAGTCTGAGTGAATAACTGTGAAATTTTGCATAAAAAGGACCCCGTTAAGACACACTGCACTTTAAGCCCTGTAACCGATCCAACTATAGACCAAAATAAAATCCCCTTTGTAACACAACAAGTATACACATATATACATAGGAATTGCATTTACAAACCAGATCAGTCTCATCATACTGTAGCACAGAGACAGCGCTGGCTAAAGTGGTAAATGACATAATGCTTGCTTCTAATCAGGGCTATGTCTTCTTGCTTGTGTTTCTTGACCATCTTTTGACTCTCTCTCTCTCAAGCTACATACACCTATGATATCACCCTGCAATTGCTCTGATAAGTTAATGACTGAAATCTGAAATTGCCATGAACAGGTTTTACCCAAGTCAGCAGAAACCTCAACAAATTTCTTGTTAGAGAACTGCACATTCCACCATATGTCACACAGTTATTTATTTATGGTGCATATACGTGATATCACCCAAATGATCATGGGTTCCCATCCCTCTCAAGCTTTCTTCCTCATAACACCTCAGAAAAGTTCTTACCGCAACTCTATTGCTTGTTATAGATACACTGATACAGCTACACATGTAGAATTGCTTTATTTATTTATTTATTTAACAATCCATTTAGCACCTTTAACAATCCATTGTTAAAAGTGCTAAAAACTGAATCGAATCAAAGCATGTGCAAATAGTCACCAAATCACTAGAAGGCAATTCACAGCCTGTGTGTCTTAAACATTGCACATATATTTTATATTAAGTTCCTATACAACCTTCATCAAGCATTACTTAATCACAGCACTGAAAACAATGCAATTCATCTCTGTTTATACACATAGCAACAAATCACATTAATCACATAAGCCCAGCTTACTTCTCCAATATTGCGCCATGAAACATTTATGCAATGCTTATTCATGTATCACAAAGACTCTCAAAATAAATTGCTTTTGAAACTTTGATAACTGCTCATGCACGCCAGAAAATGTGAGAAATAGATAATTTTATGTTTTTCAGTCCACTTTAAAGGCTTCATTAGACAAAAGATCAACAGAGCAGATGTCACGTCAACATGTCTGACTGATTCACAAGGCAAAAAAAAAAAAAAAAAAAAATCCATTATTCTGTTTTAGTTGCAGAGCATTGCAACCTGAGGTAGACATACACTTTTTTTTTTTTTCTGCAATCAATGAGCGCTCTGGTTTTACTGCCAGACCAACATGTGTAATTGGCCAACTACCTGCACGCATTTCCTGCCTGACTACTGCGCACAAACCATAAAAGGGTAAGCTCAGGGTCTGCTTCTTGAGCAACCTCAAAAAGGATGTCATTTTTTCATATTCTACTTTTCACCAACGTTAAGCTTTCAGCAGGTTTCACCTGCAGTGGATGCAGATGGGCAAGTCGTCCTGCTCCTGAAGCACACGCATGTCCTGCAGCATCTCCAGAATGGGGGGGATGGAGTCTGGTACACCGTGATCCGGCCAGTTCATATAGTGCAGCTGCTTCAGCGTCCGAGACGACTGGGGGGAGAATCAGGGTTGCAAATTTTGACACTCGTCATGCTTAATGCAAAACACTGAAAAAGAAATTGCGCCTCAGCAGATCACACCACCACTACTCACATTATGAAAAGTCATCTTCAGCGTCCTTATCAAATAGTCTCCCTTGTTCTCTTCTGATTCCTGCACAAGATTAAACAGAACGACTTAAAGTTTGCCCCTTTCAGCATGATTCACTTTAACATGCAGTTGCACTTCCTACTATACAAAACCGAATAGTTCCCTGTTCTATATTTTATGCAGACGTTTAGACTTAATCGAGTACTTAGAATAGTACTTGTCTGCTACATGTCTGCTGCATGATGAACATGCAAAGCTGTTCCTCTGTCCTAATCGCTTTTGGAACTTTTATTTTACTATTAGTTTAAGGAACCGACCTCTTATCTAAGGTTTCAGGTTTCTGTTTTTTTTTTTTTTAGTGACTTAAAAACTAGAGTTAGAATCGTACTGACTACATAAGGGCAGGGAGTTTTAATGCGTTTCATAACGCTAGGACAGGAAATGTGGTGTGAGTATGACAGGAAGTGTCACTTACACAGCATATCGTAAACGGTTCACACACAAACGCTTCCACCATAGATTCGGGCCAGTAGCGCTCACACTTTTTCTGAAAAACAAACCTCATTTTCAGACTTGATATTATACAGTATTTACAATTGTGTTACATTAAGAGCAGAAAGACGGAAAGAACAAACAATTGTATTTTAATACGTAATGAAAAAGAATTCTAGCACAAGCTTACCCTTCCCATTTCAAATTCCCTGCATGCCATGACGATGACCTGAGGATAGAGAGAGCGAGAGAGAGAGCGAGAGAGCGAGAGAGAGAGAGAGAGAGAGAGAGTTCTCAGGGTTTAAATATCAATTTTTGTATATTTTATCTTTTGCAAATTAGTGTGAACCAGTAAATGGGTCGCACATAAATCTGTATAAATAACAGTTAAAGGCTCACATGCACTTTGTATTCCCAAATCATCCTCAAGAAGTCCAGAACTGTGTTTGGCAGCGGGCCTTGTGTGGCAATGTACTCCGTTGGCCCCCAAACTCCCTACAGTAAATCAGGAAAGATTGCAAAGCAGAGAGATGATTTCATAATATTGCATTCCATTCCATCTGTTTTAACATTTGTCTGTATAATGTAAAGCTTAAAACCATCAATGACCTTTATATAGAGGTATAGAGCTCAACAGTAGCTATTGTCATGAATCACATTTACAGTAAACGTTAATCTGCCAGACCAGAACTTGTGATGAATATTTCCTAAATATTCCAAGCAGAGTAACGCCGATGAGACTATTCGCTGCAGTGAAACATTTGAACGCTGCACGCGTTTTAAAGGCCACATATCCGTGAACGATGATCCTGGTCGGAGTGGCTCGGAGCCCACTGAAGTCGTTCCCATGAACATGCGGCGAGTGCAACTCCTGATCCTGGATAATTGATGGACAAATTGTCGCCAACTTGCGAAAGAGACGCGTTTGTCTGTGGGAACTGTACACACATTTACTCACAAACACCCCTCACACATTACAGGAACTGGCTGGGAGTTCTTGCCACATCCCCCGTACAGTCCTGAACTCACTCCAAGCCATTTCCACATGTTTGGGCCATTAAAGGAGTTCCTGGGTGGCGTTCCAGATCATGACTCCGGTGTACTGAGAAAACGTTCTACCTTGATAGTATCCAAAGACTAGTCAAACGTATCGAGTTTTTACTCTCATAACCGTGTTGCGTTATTTATTCTGTGCAATCAAATGTCCCGGCTTTGACTTGAACACCATTCATACTGTAGTATCGCTCAAAAGAAGTGGTTTTTGTCTCCGTTTAAATGTGATTTTTAGTGACATCCCATGCAAAAATATCGACCTGTTACCCCACAATCAGGAAGCCAAAATCAGTTTTCTAATTCACAGTGGATTTCATATGAGTTATTTTGTTGTTGGTCTGTCTTATTGTTTTGTCTTAAAAGCGAAAAGAGAACGGCAACAATACAGCCCACCTACCCGGATAAAATTGGCATTAATGTAGTCCGTGTCATTTTTGGAGGCGTTCAGTGAAAGCTTCACCCTGCTGTGGTCAACTATGGAGAAACACAATCACACAACTCTCTTCAGCATGGCCAGGAGTGTAGATAGCAGATAATGGTTGTAAATTCACAAGCCCTGACAGCGACTCAGTAAATCAGTAAAAATGAGAGAGAGAGAGAGAGAGAGAGAGAGAGAAAAAGAATGTTTCACCCACATGGAACAATGTCCTTATATCTGTTCTTCTTCACGTTCTCCTGCCTCTCAGCAGCCTTGGTGGAGTAGGTCCTCTCTGTGCGGTATTTGGTGGACTGCCTCTTCAGTTTCTGGTTGGGGGGAAAGAAATTCCGTGTTTTATTTAGTCATTTTTAGTAATGGAACCTAATCACTTTATATTCTTTAGTTGTTTTTTTTATTTAATAATTATTTACTTTACTTAATTATATTTTCTTTATTGTACTCATGTACAGTCCATGCCTTAGTAAAGTGTTTTACTTAGTCTAGCTCTGTTTTATTCAGCTCAGTTACATGTAATATAATACAGCATGCATGGTCTACTTTAAATGAGTTTCATTTAAGTTTACTTAGTTATGAGTAACTTAGCTTAGCAATGTTCCCTTGGCTTAGCAAAACTAAGTTTTATTTAGTTGGGTTACAGTTTACTTAACTTAGTTACCTTGATCAAAATTAGCGCACATGGTTTATTAACCCTTGTTACATTTTTCATAGCTTTATGTTTTTTTTTTTTTTTTTATAGCTTAGTTGTATTTTGGTTAGCTTAGTTATAAACTGCTTGGCTTAGTTCATTTAATTTTCACTTATTTATGCTTTAGATACATGTTTTATTTTCAACACGTCTAATCTCGGATATGGTATACAGTGCTGTAAAATAGTATTTGCCCCTTCTTGATTTTTCTTTTTTTTGTTGTTGCATGTGTCATGTTAAATGATTCAGATCATCAAATAAAACGTAATATTTCATTTATTGAGGGAAAAAAGTGGTCCACACCTTCCTGGCCCTATGTGAAAAAACAATTGCCCCTAAACCTAATAATTGGTTGTTCCACCCTTGGTCTAGGTTCTTTAATGAGCTCCTGGATGAGTTGTCGACTTGCTCTTGGAGTAATTTTGGTAGGCTGGCCACTCCTGGGAAGGTTCACCATTTATGAATAATTGCTCTCACCGTGGTTCACTGGAGTCCTAAAGTCCTTCATAACCCTTTATAGACTGATAAATACCAATTCCTTTGTTTCTAATCTGTTCTTGAATTACTTTTGATCGCAGCATGACATCTTTTAGCATGCTTCACTTGGTTAGACAGGTTCTGTTTAAGGAATTTCTTGATTCAACAGGTCTGTCAGTAATCCGGCCAGGGTGTGGTAAGTGGAATTGAACCAAAAATTCAACAAAAAATGTCACAGCTCATTCACGATTTAGCAAGGGGCAAGGGCGGTTTAGACAGCTTCCTTTCCCTAACAAATGGAATCACTCACTCTCGCTCACTCTGTATCGTCTATACGGCTTTATCCTGTGTTCAGAGTCACGGGGGGCCTGGAGGCTATCCCAGGAGACTTAGGGCATGAGATGGGGTACACCCTGGGTGCGCACACACACACACACACACACACACACACACACACACACACACACACACACACACACACACTTAAGGTAATTTGGGTACACCAATTAGCCTAATCTGCAGGTCTTTGAAGAACCTGCAAACTCCATCCACACAGAAAATTTGAATCGAACCTGGCCAGGAATTGAACCCGGACCCTGGAGGTGCAAGGAGTTAACCACTGTGCCGCCTAAATGGAACCATCAAAAAAAAAATTTTTTTAAACCCTGCATTTTGTATTTACTCAGGTTATCTTTGTGTAATATTAAAAATCTGTTTGATGATCTGAATCATTTAATGGTGACACTTATGCAAAAAAGAAAAAAACAGGAAGGGGCAACAGAAAATATGTTTTTTTTTGTTGTTGTTTTTTTTTTTTTT